>JAODKC010000095.1:32179322-32194323 GCA_026777985.1 Mormyrops attenuatus | reverse complement strand
AGGTCAATCTCAAAATCGGGTCAAAAATGATACCTCAACTGGGTCCCCAGGACCCAGAAGTAAACACAAGGGTTAAGGGATCACACTCCTCAGCTTCCTGGGAATGTCTACAGTATGCTGGGGCACATCTGTTGGTTAAACCTCGGATTCAGGAGGAACAATGCAGATTCCGTCCTCCTCGTCGAATGCCGGACCAACTTTTCGGTTCATGGGGATTGCCCAACCAGCATATTTTGTGAACTTGGAAATGCATATGACCATGTCCCTCGGGGGGTCGTGTGTGTGTTTGTGTGTGTGTTGGGAGATTGGGGGGTTGGGGGGGGGCGCTTTTGGAGAATAGGTTTTGTGGTCTGTATAACTGGAGCAAGAGTTTGGTTTGCACTGCCATTATTGAGTTAGACTTGTTCCCAGTGGGTGTTGATCGCTGGTTGATTTACTATACGTTCCTACCCTCAACTAGGGATATGAGCTTTGGGTAGTGACCGAAAGAATGAGATCATTGATACAAGTAGAAAAAATTAGTTTCCTTCTCAGGAGCTCAAATGCTCCTCCTCTGCATTGAAAAGAATGAGCTGAGGTAGATCGGGCATCTATCTAGGGTGCCTCCTGGACTCCTCCCTCGGGAATGTCCAACTGGGAGGAGGCCCCAGGGCAGGCCCAGGACATTCTGAAGAGTTTATATTGCTCAGCTGGCCTGGTAATGCCTTGGTATTACCCTGAAGGAGCTGGAGGAGGTGTCTGGGGAGAGAGAGGTCTGGACATCCCTGCTTAGATTGCTGCACACAACCTCCAGTTAGCTGGCAAAAAACTACCCAACAGGATCAATAGATCAGATTCACAAGATCAATGATCTTCTGCAGTCAGCCTTCCTTTTGTTACCATTTAGCAACATTTCAATAGGTTCAGATCTTCCTCCATATAATGTGTCTGTAAAGTTTGAAAAAGAACCGTCAAATACTTTTAAAGTTATACTGTTCACAAGACCAAGTGTCTTCTACAGCTGCTGCTTCCTCCTTTGCTACCACAAAGGTGCTTAATCTTTTGGGCAATTTGTCTGAAAACGAAATCAGATGTAGATGTTCATCCATATAATGTTCTTTGAAGCAGTAATATGATCCATTAAATGCTTTTTGACTTAACACATTCATAAAGTCAAATGTTATCTGCTTTCACCCTTCCCTTTACTGACACTAAATGGTGTTGCTTCAATTTTTGGGCAGTTTGTCTGAAAAATACAATAATTCCAGGGCATCACCCAGATAATGTGTTCCGAAAGTCTGAAAAAGATCAATGAAATAATTTTGAGTTATCACATTAATGAACCAGCGGCAGTGGACCGGTCCCAAAACCGCACTGATTCTTTCTCCAGGGAATCCCATTAACCGTCTGGGGTCGACGGCATTGTCGGCAATGTCACGTATCTTTCTCATGTATTTCAGTTCATGTCACCTTTCTTTGTTTTACCTGCATCGGGGTGTGTAGTACCGCCTTCATGTGAAGATTGCTATTCGCATTCTAAATAGTCACATTACCGCGTATTCAAATCGCATTCGCATGGTAATCAATGGAACTATGCAATCAATAGAAGGAGACCAGAAATAGTGACATGAGTTAACGTTTTCTTATTTACTTATCCAACTGAATGTTGCAACTACACCATTTAGTCATTTTCATGTAGCCAAGACTTTGGTGATCAGATATCTGGGATCAAAACAAACTTCCACCTTTACTTATTATGTACTTTTATAATGTTTCTGCAAGTGTTCCAAACTGCATTTTGCAATGTCTATACTTTGACATCAAATTACAAACTTCACAAAAATCTGACATATTTACAAAGTACACTAAGATTAAGATGAGTTTAATGCCAAAACAAATATATAAGAAATAATGTATTTGCCATGAATTAAGTTTATGATATTGAATGAAATGTGTGACCATGCCCCAGTCAGTGAAAGTGTTTCCTACCCCTAGACCCCAGAGGGTTAATCACGTCAATGGCGTTTTATGTCAATAGCTATGCATTTATTGATTTTATTGAATTGTGAAGTATTCATTTATATTTTTAAAAGAATCTGATTATAATAAGCAGCTAGAAGACAGATGCTAAATGAACTCCCCACCAGCAGTCTGATTGGAGCAATTGGGGGTTAAGGGCCTTGTTCAAGGGCCAAATGGGCCAGTCACATCCTAACTCAGAGTGCCAAACAGCATCCCCGTTACCACGGTCATATATAAGACTTATTTATCTGTCAGTGTCCTTAGCTCATAGAACATATAATTAAACATGAATATTTGCTATTATCAGTATTTCCTTTTTTTCTTCAAAAATAAACGGGGTAAAATTGTATTAAGTTGATTGGAAGATGATTGTTTCAATCAGTTCATATCAACTATATATTCAAGACATTTTACATTCACATTTCACAAAAAGAACTGCATTATTTTTTAAAGGAAGAGCTAAGAGCTTTGTAAGAGCTATCTATGAGAGCGAGGAAGGAGAAAAAAAGCGGCGGTTTAGTGGCCAATGGCATGTAACATCCTCCTGATGAAAAGGGGAAAAAAGCGAAAACCTAAGTAGAAAGGCATGTCCCGGAAGTCAACTGCATTGAAGTGAATTAAAACTCGTTGCAGAGGTTCAAGAGTTTTCAGAATACGGAAGCACAGCAGCTGATCCCTGCAGTCATTTCAATCGGCTTGCACGCATAAGCAAATGGTAAGTTCATTTCTGTACAGCCGGCAAATGCGCGTCCCCGCCTTAATGGTAATAATGGTGTTAGTTGGGTACCGGTAATTTATTAGCGGTCCAAGCAGCGATAGCTGTTGGATGGATCCCTATTTCTTCTACTGATTATAGTAATTCAAAATTTAAAAGGCGCTGAAATATTGACCAACTTACATCTTAAACAAGGCAGTTGTTGCAGCAGGAACGTTATTTTATTTAATGTAAATACCCTTGAATTGATTGTTTGTTCCTCCTTAAATAGACTTTTTTTAAATAAGGTTGATGTTGTTGATCATCAGCTTGGTAATTCTTAGACTTAAGGCAACCTTTCGATGACATTTTGTATGTTACGTTATTCAATTGCTCGATTTAATTTAATTTATTTATTATTTAATTTATTATTTTATGAATATCTATCATCCTAATTAAATATACCCGCGAAAAAACCTCACAATACGAAAATCGATGGATGAACAGATGGATGTATATTGATGCATATTGAAGTTTAGATGTTTACCATCTGTCTGTTTATAAGGACGTGGGATAAGGATAACCATTATCCTTTAACTGTAGACATTCAGATAAAGACCCTGGTCACACTATAACTGGCATACGGTTTGGATATACATGCTGAGAAGTCACTTTAGTCTGTGGCTGTTTTTTGTGTCTGTGTATAAAGACAATGTCTTGCTCTTGAAACTTGAAAAACACATTCTTATTGTGTTCTGATTTATATGAGTTTTTCATATAGAATTTTTTAGAATTCAGGAAACCTGGTTTCTGTCACATAATTATCATTGTCCTTATTTGTTCAATGTTTACATTCTAACAGCCTGGCCAACAACCCAGTTTTCAGCGACTAGTTGATGGGACTGGGTACAGAGTCTGTTCTGGGAAGAATTGGGTGTGATGATGAACAATCTAGATAAGACACCAGTCTATATCCGAAGAATAAGGACAGCTTGCAGTCACCCGCTCACCAAAACACCATCCTGTTAAATTAGGGAAGCCCCACATGAATATGGGGAAAGCTTTGGGGGGCCATATCCATAGTTTTGGAGTTGGCAGAGTTGACCTTCTTGTAGCGTAAGAAGTCAAATTTCCATTGAAACTAAGTAAATGCAAAGCGCTGTCAGTTCTCCTGTCAGGGAGCAGCAGTTCTGCACGACTTTGCTCGTGATTGTGGTTTCACTGCAGCTGTGTGGATTTGCTTATTGTATTCCATTCTGGCACATGTAAATCAGCCGATGAGTGGCATTAAAGATCATTGATACAGGGAAACGTGAGCTGTTGCCATGGCTGTTGGGGTGTTGAGCTACAGGGGGAGCTTCCTTCTGCATCTCCAACTATTTGCAGGTGGGACCTGGCTGCTCTGACCTCTGATATCTTCAGATGAAAAGTATGTGCACAGCTGTCCAGTTCACACAGGGGCAGAAATTAAACAAAAAGAAAAGCATCATACAGCCTGAAGCACACGGTCTAATGGAAAAAAGAGGCACGGCTTGGTTTATACGGTAAACTGTTCAGTGTACTACACTTGTGCCATCTTTTGCACTTTTTTAACAAAAATTCACTTGTGCTGCATATTTTAGTCATCACCTGTGTCCGAATAAGTACATCATTGATGTATTTTTTAATATGGTTCCAAATAATTAAAAAAAAAGCAACAACCTGTAATTTGTGGCATTGAATATAATTTTATAATAAGGTGTAATGGAGTTAAAGGTATCGTGTTTACTTAGCCTGATGTCCTCACTATGAGAATGCCTCAGTCTTCTTACATGTAACACTACACCGAGATGGACCAAGGTCTCCATGGTGCTGCATGCTGACATTGAGACTTTATACTACAAGCCAATGTCTTCTTGTTCATGTCCTTAATTCCCTTTTTGGGAGGAATTTCTTCCTTGCTTACATGCATTTTCATGGAAGGGAAAATGAGACTGAAAGAAACTGACTCCTTAGTGTGGTATAGAAATCTGCTTTCTTTCACATGGGGCTCCCTTAGTGCCTCTTAGCATGCAGTTTAATGGACCAGGAAGCCCAAGGTTGAAGGCCGACTTTGATGAGAGCTGAGGGTTCATTGAATTTCAGCCTGTCTTCATTCAATGTCGATCCTGCTTCTAAAGGTATGCTGTGACTTAAGTCCCTTCAGCCATCGATCTTCGAACTGTGTATGCTGGAATCCCTGGGGGGTTACGGAGCATATCCCAGGCAGCACAAGGCTGGGCAACACCCTGCACAGGATTCCAGTCCATTGCAGGGCACATGCGTGCCTAACTGCGGATCTTTAGACTCTAGTAGAAAACTGACATATGCACACATACAGCAGAAGTGGGATTCAGCAGCATTGGCCACTGAGCCACCAGTTTCTGTGGAAATAAGCAGACATAATCAATACTGAATGCTGGAAAAGTATTATCCACTAGTTGATGATGCCAGTTCTGTTATTGTGGGGGCTTATGATACAGCTTGGTACATAAAGGGCTGACAATGAGAAAGGCGGGAGTAGAGCTGTTTCCCTTTCAGATGCCTCAGTCACCCAACTAAGTGCGCAGTGAACGTTTTTTTGTGAACTTTAGGTAGATTCACTTCAAGTCTGTAAAATTGTGTCACTGCCAAGTGTTGTTGCACAATGAGCACTGTGCAGTACATTATTTAATTTAAAGGTATAGCATTGCCACTCAACATTGCCGAGGTCAACCCATACAAGCTTCGAGACCTCATCCACACAGTATGTTCTCGTCGTGGTGCTGTAATGTCTGCAAGACAGTGGGTGAGACTTACGGACCCCTAAGATGTAAGTCTTTATGTTACAATTTTGAACTGGAGGACGAGAAGGTGCCAGGACTATACCAGTCTGCGTCTTTAACCGTCCTCTGCCTGGTGCTCATTTTTGAACAAACAAACCATTTTTTGTTCAGAAGGAACATCAGTTTAAGGTTCTTTCATGGCCTTTACTGTGCAATTGCACGCTTGCTCCCCACTTCCTGTTAGGGCACCAGGGAGCTTCACAGGAAGTCTGATGTGTTATCAGAGCCACCAGTTGCCTCAGTATGGGCATGTGACAGCAGTGATATGTGTCACTGCACAAATAAGGCAAAGAAAATGGGGAGATGCTGGTGAACACCCCCAGTTTTGAGCGAGCACGTTCTCAGGAGCCAGCGTCAGGGTGACATCAAAGCAGATCTTATTTATTTCATGTTTTGGTGTGCATCCATGTCCGGTTTCGCAAATAACGTACACATTGCTGAAACTGCGGTTTTGTCAACACATACTGTCCTTTTGATTAAAAGAGATGTATTTTCAAGTTGCTGAGTTCCAAGGTTTTGCCATTGAGGTAAAAAAAAATGTACATATTCACTAATTATGAGAACTGGAGACTTCAGAGATGCAGATGTAGGAAATTGCTTTCTGTAGATCTGTGTTTGCTACACTCATTTTCCACTTACAGGGTATTATGCTAAGTTGATTTTCATGGTTTCATTCCAATACACATGGACATTCTTACAAGTAAACAAACACCTAACAATAGCTCTTTGGAAATACAGTGTTGAGGCTCAGTCTTAATGTCTTGAATGAACTTATACATTATGTTGAGCTTTTTGTGGGGTCTTTGGTATTTGAATGAGAGTTATGAACCCTATAAGAATAACAAGGGTGAATAAAGGGTTCCTCTTATCAATGAAAGCAAGCTTCCTTCTGGGTGTGTATTAATCATATTAGCATTTCACCAAAACCGCCCTGGAGTAGGCCTGGTGGAGGTCGGGGGAGTATGGTTGAAGATGTGGGGGTGAATGGTTTGGCTTCCACAAGGCCAACGGGAACGGTAGAAGCAGCTTTTAGAAAGGACTGAAGCTGTACGTTAGGTGTGATTGGACCATAGAAGGGGACAGTTGGGGGCATAATTGCAGTAATATGGCGGCCTTCCATTAGCTGAAGCGTCGCACTGGGCTGAGTGCTGCTGATACACATCGCTGAGTGTCGTGTCTCCCTCTCTCGGCGCCCATCTGTCTTGGGTGTTACTGTTTGTCCACAGACTGTGGCCTGCCTGCCTGACTCGGTCCAGTAGGCCACTATATACAAACTCCACCTAGCCCCACACCCTGTCCTAATCTCCATGCGGCTCTCTAATTGCAGACACAACCCATCAGACCGCTGTGCTGAAGACAGGCCTAGATGGAGCTGATTTATCATGTGTGTCACTTTTTCAGAGCAATTTGAAACAGGCATCCCTTATTGCTGGCCGATATATTGGTAAAATATCGTACTGCAATCATGAACATTCATATTGTCATTAATTTGATATTGCCTAAACACTCATCTTCTTGCAAAATTGACAGTTATGATGCATTATTTTAATACAAATTCCGCTTCATAATTATTAGTAAAAACAATTTGGTTATCATGATCAGAAAAAACTCAGAATCACCTTTCATACTTTACTGTTTTCTACATTTGAAATCTATAATATTGTGATAAATATCGATATTGTGAAAATCTCTGAAAATATTGTGATATCATTTTGAGGGTATATCGGCCAGCCCTAGTGAAATCCATTCCCTGTACTAAACAGCAAAGCAGTCAGAGAAAAAATTCTTGCAACAAAACGTACTCTTGGCATTTTCTAGAGTTATGTCTTAAGATAAAAAAGTTTATTTTCATTATGATAAATTAGAGCTCAGTTTGCAGTCCATTCAATTTGTCTCCATTTTCATGTTCTGAATCTGTTTAAGGCCAATTCTAACAATTTTAAAGAAAAGAAATAATGTCTTGAATTGTGTTGTGAAAAATTATTCATATAATTTGATATTAAATAAATTATGATAAAACATTTTGCCATATCACCCAGCCCTAGCATCCCTTTCTTTCAGTACTTGGTTACAATTCAGCCACCTCAACCATTTTCATCAGTTTAAAGTTCATAATGCAATCGTGTGTATCTGTACACTTTCAAGCTAATGCAGTAAGTGCAGAAGTGTACCACATGTACTTAAATAACCCTGACCCAACCTTCAGAGTATCCCATGCAACCCCACTTTGCATGTGCATATGAAGCTATACTGACTCATATTTTCAGGCTGCTGATCAGTGGGTGCTGAATCTGCAGGAGCATATTTTAGCTACTACCAATGGGCCTTATTCAGCAGCCATTCTTAAGAAGAAATTTCTTCTCAAAACCCATTTACTGATTATTATTATTTTATATCCGTTACTGATGGTACTAAATATGACAGCTTGTTTGCTGTCCACCTGCTACAGTAGCACCTCCACTTTAGAATTACAATGTTGAAGTTTTTCTTATGTTAGAGTCCAGTGTTTCAACGTCTTTAAATTTTTGTTTGGCCATTCTTAACTTCTCTCTCAACTTTTCTCCTTAATTTCTGTGTGTGATTTCTGTGCCTGCACGTGGCACTACAGTCTCATGCCCTTTTATGGAGATTGGCGGGGTGTTAACCTATGCGAAATAGGAAAAACTGCCATGCACTTTCAGTTTATGAGAACAATGGGATTCATCATTACAAGAACACATTTGCAAACAATTCTGTGGTTTAAGAACAGACATTTCTTAGGACCTTTCTCAAGAACAAATTTAAGAAATAAACAACAACAGCATACCAAGCAGCTTACCTACCATTTTACATTGTGGCATTGTATTGTCTTTCTGAAAGCACTTAACAGAATTAATTATTGACAAGGAAATGGACTTCTGTCAAAAGAATAATCAGTACCATGTTTAAACTGCTTCTTCAGTCCAGTGTCATGGGGAATGTTTGGATCCTGTCCCTACCAGCCAAAGGGTATATGGCAGGGGAACACCCTGAATACTGAGATGCAAATTCACCCAAAAGGAGGAAGGGAGAGTACCTTGAGAAAACCATTAAACACAGAGAGAACATGCAAACTCCTCACATGCACAGATCAGGATCAGGAACACCAGCCCTATTCTCTAACCTTTGAGGTCTAGACAATAACACTGCCCACTGAACCACAGTGCCATAAGGCTTAAGGGACGAATGGAAAGATTCATTTACTGGAAGGAAAGAAGATCAACTCTAATGCCTTCACACACTTTTTGTGCCCCCTTGGAGGAGTAGCCAATCAGGAGGCAGATCAGCCCTACAGCCCAGGTCATCCTGGCATCTGCAGCTTGCCAATACTACTTTTCATGAGAACACATCATTGTTAAGGGACAAGTTGTACAACCAACAGAAACCAAAGGTGTGTTATAAGTACCTAGGAATCACAAAATGATATTTTATTAATATACCGCATTGCTGATTAGGGGTGTAATGGTACTCGGTATTTCGGTTCAGTACACACATGTACCGAATTAATGCGGTAAATGTAGAACCTTTCCATCTTTGTGTGTTTCCCCCAAGTCACCTTCAGAAAGGTGCGGATGAAGCAGTGCTGCTACACATAAGGCAAGAGTATTAAGAAGGACATGCGGCCACAGTAACTGTGTACATATTTATTATCCAAGGAGTGGATCCCTGTCTGAGGTAGAAGTAACTTAAGAGTAAAGCCAACCCTGACTGCTGTGTGGCTCAGTAGGTTAAGACTCTTTACCCAGATTCAGACGGTTGCTGGTTCTAATCATATCTCTGGCAGACTGATGGCACATTTGAACCCTTGAGCAAAGACCCTTAACTCCAATCGCTCCAGGGTTCAGCTGACCCTGTTTGCATTGGATAAAAGCTTCTGCTAAATAAGTAGAATGTAAATCAATACCAGGCAAAGTCTTTAACAATGGGAATTGGGCAGCATCGAGACGTGGAACAGTTGTTAGATACACCCAAGACTGAAGCAGATATCCATCCACAGACACACACAGCCCCAGCCACCCAGTGCACCAAACGACCTTCATGAGAAGCACAATGCTGCTAGAGAATTGCCGGGCATCGTTTAGTAACTGGTTAGACATAGAGTTATGAAACCAGCTTGAGGCTTGGATGCCTGTTAACAGTAATGAACATAGAAATTCATCTTATGTGATACACATGAGTGATATTTCAAGTTCACCTAATTTTCTAAAAATAAGAATTTTAAGAACAATATTAAAGGAGAACCCCCATGTACCAGGATAAACGGGAATATACATGGAGAGGTGGATTAAAGAAGTGAAAACTCTAAGATGACTCCGATGCTTCTTTCAGGAAAGAAAATTATCCACTGGTATCAAAATAACTTCAATTATAGAAATACTCTGCTTTTTTATTAGTTTTGTTATTGCATATTGTAATACTTTTGCTACTCTGGATGACAACCAGATCAACATGGGGGTGAGAGGATAGAGCAGGGACTTATTTGGGGTTTAACAATTCAGGGGAGAGGAAGAAACAGAAAAGGTGGATGTTTGGGCTGCGGATAAATGGAAGCAAGGTGTCTACAGATGGGGGACACAGTCTGGGGTAAGGCCTTCAGAGGTGGTGAAGGGCTCGTCACCTGACCACCCAAGTGATCAAGAGTGCCAATTCAACAAACAGTAATAAGCAGAGGAAATGGAATGTTTTTTCATGGCTGATTTTCATGTGACAAACAAAAAAGAAAGCAGTCTATTGGGCAAAAATTTCTTACATTGCGACAGATGTAAAGCAAGCTTCATGCTTCCGCAGCATCCTAATGATTGTTCTGTGCTAACTGCAGGATAGCAGCGCCACCTCAGATGACAAACCTGTTCAGCGAGCCAAGGTGAGGCTATTTCTGTACTAGACCTTGGTTTTATGCTTTCTCTGCTTGTCCCTCCCCTATCCCACTGTGCTCAACAAACCTCATGCTCACACTCAAAAGCACATCTGGAAGATGTCAGCTGAGCAGCTAATAGGTCATTGGTATAACAATGGTAAATGATCATAATTAACTTCAGTCCATCACCAAAGTGACATGTGGTATTTTGAAATTTGTGTGCCTGTGTGGTCTAGGCCTACAGTTTTAATACGCAGAGGGAATTGTGCTCATCCTGCGGGAAGACGGTCTACCCCATGGAGAGGCTGATGGCGGACAAGCTGATCTTTCATGCCACTTGTTTCTGCTGCAAACACTGTAAAACCAAACTCAGGTAAAAGACATGTCACTTGAAGGCGCAGAAATGCTGTGCCTGCTCAACACAGCATGTTTTCAGCATGTTCAGTGCCTGCTTCTGTAGTGGTTTGTCTCTGTTAAAGCCACACTATTGACAGAAGGGGTCCTGGAGGTCTCAGAACAGGGATTTAAAACAAACAAACAGTCGGATTCAGGAATAAGAATAAACATCGTTTCTGGGGTCACCATTGTGAGTTTGAATACCATAGGAGTAATGCTTGTGACACATTATTTAACCATGTGCTGTAGCTGTTGTGGAGCGCTGATGTTTTTCCATCTTCTCCCCTTTCAGCCTTGGCTCCTACGCGGCTTTGCAGGGTGAGTTTTACTGCAAGCCGCACTTCCAGCAGCTCTTCAAGAGCAAGGGGAATTACGACGAGGGATTCGGCCGCCGGCAGTACAAGGAGATGTGGGCTTCCAAGGAGCCCGACACCAAGGCAGCCTGACCCTGCTGCCCCCCCCCCCCAAACACCTGGGCTTCCAACACAGATTACACACATCTTACATTATGACCTGCTCCACTTACATTCACCCACAGCTGCAGCATCACTTAGAGCATCTTGTCAAAGATGCTGCTGTTTTTTTTCTTCAAAGCATTTTTTACTTTGCTTAGCTCCCAAATAGAATGTGAATGAGCTAATTACTTCATTTTGCTGTTAGCTTGAACGATAGATTTAAATGTGTTCAACATTGTGTTGAACAAGTAATTTTAATTATTAGCATTTACATGTTGTTTACACATTAGCCGCAGCTTTATGTGTGGGAACAATTACATTCATGTTTATTTCAGCACAATTATGATTACTATACGAATACAACTCTTTTATATTTAATTTTTGCCTCCTTTTTTCTTATTCCCTTACATATGTTGTTAAAATACTTGAACAATAAGCAAGGTCTACGCATATTGATAATCGATGTAGCCTTGCAGGCAATCATTTTGATGTTTCTCATCAAAATTACAGGACACAGTCCTGTCTTCTGTTGTATGCTATGTAATGATGGTTTCACTGCATCATGTGTGAGGGAAGCTGAAATGTCTGATGTGTGTTTTTACATCAGCTTTTGTGTGCGCGTACTTAGTCATAAGGGAAAGCTTCATTTTTCTTTTCTGTCATGAATTTACATACGTTTTAAGATATTCACTTATGCCTATGACTAGTGTCAGTTTGGGGTCTTTGGTGGATCCACATGATTGATGAAAGCCGGAGTTTATTGGGACAATCTAGTGCTATTTTGTTAAGAGGAGGCCTCAAACTGCAATCATGTGACTTTTTGTGTTGCTGTAGCTCATGCTTACAAGACATGTGTAGCACATTTCTGTGGTATGTGCTGATATTCATGTCAGCATATTTTTATGTTACTTAGCTATAAAGGTAGTCGACACACTGCTCTTTATGTTAAATAGAAGAGTTTTTTCAATCCCACAAATTTTTGCTATATAAATAGATGATGAGTATTGACTGATATAGACTTAATAGAGCGAGTTAAACAGCAAATCTACAATTTTCTTAAACCTAAAACTTTATTAGACCATATTCTGTCCTACCTTTCTCCATCAGTACTGGTGAATGTAGCATCACGATATTGGAAGTGATTCAGGAGTTAGAATACCCTGGTGCGTCCAGCAACCAGGCAGGTCTGAAAACAGAGCACTCATCGTATTGTGATAGCTGTCAGGGGAAAAACAAGATTCCTTTCTACCTCCGAGATCACAGCAGAACTCAGGAAGACCTGTTCTGGTATTGCAGCTCCAAAACATGTACTGTCATTATTTCATCATTTTATGTGTAGTCACTGAATAAAATGTAGCTAAATACTGGAAGGCTTATCAATACTCTCCAGCACAAGAAAAGAGAGAGTGATCAATGACTCGTGTAACAGCTTCACTCAGGGGACTGGAGAGCTAAATGGGGCCATGGAGGCCAATATCAATGAACTGTTCTATAACAGAGGAGCTCATCACTGTGTTCACCCAACATATCAAAGAGAAAACCTGGCAAATAAGGCATGTAATAATATTATGGCCTTGCCTTGAGATTTTTATGCAAAGCTTGTTCCTCAGCTTTCGCTCCAGTACACTGAACAGCCTTTCCAGAGTTACCAGAACTACTGCCTATGGGCAGAAATATTCAAAGTAGTTCTCTTTTTGGGCCAATGGAATCTGCACTGCTGGTCAGTTAAATTCCATAACTGGTCTTCATTAAGAGCTATTTTCAGAATTGTTTTTGTTTTTATGGTTGTTAGGTCATTTCTAATTGATGGGAATGGAAATTTCTGAGTATCTGGGGAACCTCAAAATCATATCTTAACCTTTTCGATATACAATGTTAGGATAGTCACTTCTGTTCATTTATTTTCAATGAGTGAAGCATTTTCTGAACCAGAACAGTGACACGTATCATGCAACTTTTCACCTATTTCACAACTACAATTAACAACATACACGTTTAAAATTAGCAATTTTGATGTGTTTCAGTGTTTGATGTAAGTCTGCAAACTTAGATGATTTAATATGCAATGTAACATGCTATTTCATTTAAATTGTGAATGCATTCCTAAAAATAGTAGAATACCTTAAATCTCTACGCCAGGGGTCACCAACATGGTGCCCGCGGGCACCAGGATGCCCCGAAGGACCACGAGTCGCCCGCGGACCTGTTCTAAAAACAGCACAACTCACCAGTGAGCAGCGTCTAAAATTTAATTTTATCCTGTTGCTATTCTTCTTTAATCATAATTGCATTTATATAAATTTGAAAACGACAATATCTAAAAAACAGCATTTAAAACATGTTTATTATACATGAAGTTTAGATAAATTTAGGAGGGCGTTTCAAACTGGTGCGTATGGCTGAGTACCCGTGAAGTAGCTCTCAGTTTCAAAAAGGTTGGTGACCCCTGCTCTAGGCAGTTACTTATTTAAGTTTGGTATAGTATGCCTAGTGTGCAAAACTAATTTAAAATGCAAATGAGAACATTTGAATTTCAAATTCTTTTATTATATTTTATGATGTTATAATGAAGTCCCATAAAAACACACAGGAAATAGATTTACCAAACATGATGATAATAATGAGGATGTTGAATATTATTTACAGTTATGTTTTGGTATTGTGTGCATCCGTTTCGCACTTGCTATCTGACCATACTTAATACTCTCATTTCTTCTTGATTTCTGTCAGATATAACCTTATAACCTGTGTTTTGAAACTGCAACAATTCCCAGTCTTCAGTGGGATAACCTTCTGTTATTCCAGAGAGTATTTCAAACATATGCATATTTTCCACATTGTATCAGAAAAAATAAAAACATCGTATTTGTATATTTATATGGTTTGTGCTGGACAAATTGATGTGAGTGCAATGTCATTGTTTTCTGCAAGAAAATATTCTTTAAACTTGAGTTGTGAAGGAATGTCGTGGCCTTGTTATTTTCATATTTTCAATGTTTTATTTTATACTTTTTGTATGCTATGATCAATCTAAAGTGTGTTGGAAATAAAGATAAATATAAGGATCTACAGGCTCCAATGTGCTTTTTGTCTTCTGATTTTTTTACACACATCAGGAAAAAATCGTGACATTATTGCATCATGTTTAAAATGCAGTTTACATTTCTGCAATAGCCTACAAACTAATAAAAATCAATCTGTAACAGCGGGCTTATTGAAATTGGTGTATAATACCATTGTCCTGAGGTATTGTATAAGCAGAAAGACGCCTGGAATTTAACTGCAGTTCATATGCACCTGACAAGGAACCATTTGTCCTCCGGGATCATATTTTACTTCTGTCATATGACCGTAGCTTAAGAGTTGAACAGGAATTAGGTTTTATAGCCTACCTTGTTTGGTTATTGAGTTGGGATTTACGGAGCGTACTTAAATGTTTAAAATAGTATTCATTTTTAAATAGACCATGAGCATTTTATGAGATAAAAGGTGTGAAACAGGTGTGGACAGCGCCGCCCCTGGCCAAATTGGGGCCCTAAGCAGAATTGTATTTTGAGCCCCCCCCTTACAAAAAAAAATATTAGTAAAAAAATAGATTAAAATCCACTAACAATCTTTTCCTTTTCCTGTGCACTCTTTCCTAACAACTTTTATACAACTTGATCTTGACAGCTGTTGATTTTACGTCTAGCTTATAAATTGAAGAACAGTCATAGACTACTAAGCACTTGTTGTA
>JAODKC010000095.1:32168258-32179222 GCA_026777985.1 Mormyrops attenuatus | reverse complement strand
CGTCTCTTTTTTCTCTCCTGCCTTGGGCTGACTTGGTGCTCTACGCGCGCCTCACGGCAGCGATGCGCATCCTTTGCACCTTTGCAGAGAATCCGTCCTCTTGCAGAAAATGGCCCCCCCCATGGATCGTGGGGCCCTACGCACAGCGTGTGTTCTGAGTGTAGAGAGGGGCGGCACTGGGTGTGGAAAGTTCCTGTAGAAAAATTCAGAAAGCTTCGCACGGAATTTTGAGTATGGGACAACTAAACTCCAAACATGGGACACCTGTGTGCAAACTAACTTGACTAACTAACTGTAACTTGTGTTAAAAAATTGCTTAGATTTGGAAATATCTGGTTGTGTCGGTACTGGCATCATCAGCCATTCACTACTGAATGAAAAAAAAAATCTTCCGGTGGGTGGCGTACTGCCCTTGCTGACAATTTTTAAGCATGCTTTTTGTGCTGAATAAATGTGGAGTTTATAAAACCATTACCGTTTATATTCTGGAAATATTAATATAGTTGGCGTTTTCATTGAACTTGATTTAGTGTACAGATTTCATATGAAAAGTTAACATTACGGAATGTTAGGGGGAACCGTTTAAATGTCGCATTTGTATCTTCCGGAATACTAACACGACGGACAGGGGATGCATGCATGTCCTTAAAGGTATTGACATCAAAATAGTAAGTTCGTACGAATACGTTTGCCCTTGAGCTGTATCGTTTTTTATATTATTGTAAAGGTGTTGTATTTTTCGGGTTATTCTTTCTGCTGGATATATTAATAAGAGTTCATTTATGTAATAGAAACATTTAGTTTTTTTTTCTCTGCTGCTGACTTGTTGGCTAACTTTGCTACTATCAAGCATCACAATGTAAATATGATTTTAATTAAATCTAATTTAAAATGTCATCTTTATTAATAAATGCCAGTTTCTCTTTGATTTGACATTATAGCATACGCCGCTGTCAGTTGTGTTTCTTTTCTCGTTTTAATAATAGCTCGGTTATAACGCGTCTTTTATCATCTGAGAGGTAGCTGATACGTGCATGATTAAGACAACATTTAATGTATTGTGAATTGGTGGAGATGAATGAAGATGAGTGTTTTTGTAATACGTAAATCGGCAATTATTAAGTTTATCACTGAGCATTGCTTTCTGTTCAGAATAACCTATGGGTAGCATTTGAAATGTCAATTTTTCTTCTTCGTTTCCTGTTTGCAGGAGTGGATGCCAACTTATGGCCACTTTGGTGGTGATGAGGGGTCTTTTGCCCTGGCACTGTCATAGGATTACTCTGGTCAGGAGTTTCTTCTGCTTACCACCTGTAAGCCACCATCAACAAACTGTATCAGGCCGGTGCCCTAACCCGGACCTCCAGTCTCTCCGCGCAATACACCAGTGCTCAGTGCTGTGTGCAGGTCATAATAAATGGTCCAAGGTAAAAAATGTAAAAGGACCCAAAGACGCTATTCGAAGTCAGATTTTCATGAAATTAGTTATGATGATTCGGGTCACAGTCAAAGGTAAATCTGTTTCTGCTTTTGAAAATTAATATATTTAATTTTTTTGAAAAAGTTTTGAGAGAATCTGTCTAGTTTAGGGGTCCTGACGGTGAGCTGATTTGTGCTTCTATACCTGTGTACCAGAGGGAGGGTCAAACCCAGAATTCAATCCACAGCTAGCCAGCCTGGTGGAGCAGTGCAGGAGTAAGAACATGCCCAAGGCCACCATCGAAGCCGCCATCAAGGGAGCGGTGAGACCTGCACGCAATTCACATGGAGACCCAGTCACTTAAATACAGTATACTGATAATAGAATTCTGTATCATTTTAGTAAAGTCTGTATCATGCAAAAGATACAGTTGGGAAATTCTATAATTCTGTGTGCATCTGTGAGTTAGGACTTGTGCTAATGATAGAAAGGTCACTGGTTCTGATCTCATGTCTGGCAGAGTGATGCCCCACTGGGGTCTTGAGCAAGGCCCTTAACCTCAACTGCTTCCAGGGACTCTCATCTTCTCTTTGATGCTCATTTAAATGATGCTTTGGACAGAAACATCGACTTAAATAAAGTTATTAAATAAGAGTTGTATGTGTATTTAAAATATGTGTGAGTGTGTGTTGTGTATAATATATGTATTTCATTTCTGCCCTGCAGGAGAAAATGAAAGCTGGATCGTCGTGCACGTATGAGGCCCGGGGTCCTGGTGGCTCCATGTTACTCATTGAAGTTCTAACAGATAACAACACACGGACCCATCAGCATATCAAGCACCTGGTCCAAAAACACGGGTCAGCTGCTAGTGTCCATCAGAATGGTGTTTTTAAAAACATCATACCTACAGTAAAAGGCCTGGGGCAAGTTATACCAGAAGAAGGCATATGACCTTAAACTATAATCATCCTTGCTGGCAAACAGTACTTCACTCTTTGTTATGTTTAATTAGCATGATAATTAGCACATTCGTGCTAATGTTTATATGTTATGATGATGTCACTCTTTTTTTTCCCTTCTACAGTGGGATGCTGTGTGATGGGGCGCGACACAGTTTTGAGAGAAAAGGAGTAGTGGTTGCAGCCAGGGAGGGCGTATCCACAGAGCGGGCGCTGGAGCTGGCCATCGAGGTGGGGGCCGAAGATGTGCAGGACACCGAAGACGAGGAGGAAAGGCCTCTGCTCCAGGTAGAGTTACTCTCCAAAAGTGGAATCTGTTGCACTTGTGATGCAGAGCCGGCAGTGCAAGCTGAATGCCGTTGTTCCTGACTGCTGTCGCTGACAGCACCACCGTCTTGTCTACCCCAGTTTATCTGTGAGGCATCACAGCTGCAGGATGTGCGGAGCGCGCTGGAGGCTTTGGGGCTGGTGACGCAGTCTGCTGCCCTGGAGTACGTGGCCTGCAACCACACTCTACTGCCCCAGGAGCACCTGGAGGCTGCCTCTCGCATGCTAGACTCCCTGAACAATAACCCTGATGTGGTTCGGGTCTGGGACAACATCCGAGTGGCGGACTAACTCAAAGCAGTGGAATGAGTGGA
Organism: Mormyrops attenuatus; assembly: GCA_026777985.1. Lineage (NCBI taxonomy): Eukaryota > Metazoa > Chordata > Actinopteri > Osteoglossiformes > Mormyridae > Mormyrops > Mormyrops attenuatus. The sequence continues at coordinate 32,176,199 of JAODKC010000095.1, read as the reverse complement.
GGACTCCCTGTCATGGTGGGAGTAACCATCTAACTATGGAATCAACACTTTCTGCTGTTCCTGATTCTTCAGGGGGTTACTCAGTGCTTGTCACAGTTTAAAAAAGACATTATAATCTTGGAAATTATTAAAATTGTCCAGTCACAAATTGTCTGCTGATCCAACTAGTCTGTAATACATGGAAAGAACAAATCCTAGTCATACAGAAGGAATGCATCTTTCAATAATTTATAATGAAACTCATATTCATTTCTCAGTACCATTTAACGGATATCATGAAAGGATAAGCTGTTCACGTTTTTTGCTTAAATATCTTTTTCGTGTTGGTGAATTTGATTCATCACATATTACATTTAAATTCCCAGCATATGGGTGTTAGGAAAATTGGACGAAGAAAGAACATAAATGAAGTTGTTGTACTGATTGGTTTTTGCGGAGTATACTGTAATTAATTAATCGCAAATTCCTGTAGGGAAATATCAGTCATCTGGCTCCTCGCGTTGTTTCGGGTGCCTTCAAGTATAACAAATTGTAAGGATCTGGAAGCAGATCTAGTCTATGTAAGTCTATGCTGGCAGAAGCCGAATGCGCGTGTCCGCTTCAGAGCTCGCACACGTATCACCAAGTGCACCGAGTGCCCGAGCCCCTCCACTAATCGTGTAGTTTTTTTTCTACAAAATTAGCCCTGTGTAAAAAAAAAAAGCGCATTGTTTTCACTTGACAAGCCGTATACAGGATTTTTAAAAAGCCAGGGGAAACCCCGCAACTTTTACTTCCTCTGGACGTATATGTGAAGGCTAACGAAAGGGTTCCGGCTAACACTTTTTTCAAAGAAATTCTCTGCAGTACTATGCATTTTTTCCACAACTGTGCATTTGGATTTTGGATTTACGATGCGTTTCGTCCGGGTATTTAATGTTTTACATTGTTGCTGTGTGCGATCGTAGCATCATCAAGACCAATTCAGGGCTCAGAAAAATGTACCATATTAAGTTATGTTGCGTGAATGTTTTGACGCTTTTAGATGCATGTAATGGATAAATACTGGCATACTATAGTGTTTTCGGACGTTTGCGATCTGATGTAATTTTGCGTTCATTACATAAAGTGGAGATGCAGAAGCCTGTGAAACTTGGGATACGCAAGTTGTACAGTCTTCTAAATCCTTGAACATTTTGACACAGACATTTACATTGCACCGAAAACATGTCATTACTTTTGAATGATTGCATGCGTTAATTCTTAAAGGGAGTAATAAATGTATACCAGCATATATACCGAAAACGGCGGCTGAGCGAAAAGTTGCAACCTTGCAAGAAAATGCACCATCGAAATCGCGGAAACCACGACAGCAGCCTCAAGTAAACTCATTTTTGGGAAAAAAAAGAAACAAGTGATCACTGTTATGCTTTAACTATTAGATAACACTGAATCCTTTATTAAACCAGAGTACTTTGCACTTCCCATATTGCGTATTATTCTGATATTATAGTATTACACCTTGCCGTCTGGCGTGTTTCAGTTTGAATGTCATGTTTTGACACAGGCATCACTGAACGTTTAATTCTACCTATACCTAAAAGAAAGCCAAGGTGTTTTACTTTACTAATTTCTGCATGCACAGATATTGCACATATTGCATTTGTTAGAAATACGTTGCATGGTGAATCGGACCTCACGTGCCTCAGGCATTGACAAATACAAGTTTTGTGTCGCTAAAAATTCTTGGCTACAAAACGGCATTTCCACTTGTGACAAATTGGAGAAGTTGATCTGAGTTTGCTCAAATTTAATGGTGCTGCTGCTTAAGTACCAACCAAGTTGATCGAAGTTGGACCGACCTTTCCTGCAACAGGTGAGACATAGAGCATTATATGCCTTTTCTGTTTTAGAATATATTGATTTATTAAGAGCATTCAGTCTGAAATCTGCTAATCAATTGACATACGTCTAATGCAGTGGATGGTAAAAGATGTAAAGATTCAGAAGTTATCGCAAGTCATAAAATTGCTTTTGCGTACAGATGGTATTCCAAAACACAAAAATCCTAAACTCCCCGATCAAAATGAATGTATCCCGTATAAAATCACGTTTATTGCCAGCAGTTTTTGGCGTCAAAGCTAGACCGATCTTCCTGCAACATGTAAGACGTTCAGTGCATTATAATATTTTACTGTATTAGCTGAGCAATGGTGTTATGAGTACGCCCATGAAGAAAGTCCATTAAGGCTGTAGGCGTGATCTACCGCTAGTCGTACTTTTGCTAAATATAGTTAGGGCAAATGGTCGTTTATCTTAAATGTGATTATGTACTTTCACGAAAACAATTTTCTTAGTAGAGTTAGTTTGGTAAAAGTGCAGTACAATGTCTGTATTATTTTCAGCAACCGGGTACCTGAGAGGGCAAGTGTGATATAAATAACGAAAAACATCTGAAAAGATGCAAACAAATTAGACATAAAAAAGAAGGGCGAGCAGAACGATCTGACAGACAAGACGCTGAAATGCCGTATCGTTCACGTATTGATACGTTGACAGGAAGGACATTCTCACTGTCAGTATAAATAATTAACATCATGTATGAGAATTTGATAAATGAATGAAGATCTGTAGTAGGTGATTAACAGTTTACTAGTAAACCTCCACCAGCAACGCCTGACCTGTTATAAAATATAGACGGTCTTGTAACTTGAATTTTGCGTATTATAGTTCGCAGAGTGATGTTACTTTAGCATCCCTGAGCGGCTGATACGCGTAACAAGAATTTTAGCCATATGAATGGGAATTTTGTATTACAATGATCTCTGTTGTTTTGTCATGTAGGCTATGCGTTCTTGCTTCGTTTATTGTTTTTTATATACAGTAATGTGCAAAAGTCAAAGCATATGATGTTTAAATGATCTTCATGTTTGTGTAGAACTGTTATATTATGATTATGTCTGTCAAAATGTATTAGTTTAGCAATTTCAAAACCTCTCCTGATATCACCCCAGGATTTGTAGCACCCATCCAATACACCAGTATATTTTTAATTGGACCACTAACGTATCATGTGTGGCTAATCAGTACCTGAGCTAGTGGTGAAATTTAACGAATGCATGGAATGGTTGGGGTGGCCCTGAGGAGAGGTTTGGGAACTGAAGCAATGTTCTTCTAACCATCCAACTAGATACCAGTAACTTTTTAAAGAACAGTAGAATTTCTTATTAGTTTTTATTACATTGATATTAATTTGCATGTATTTTAATGTCAAATTGTGTGTTTTTTTCTGAGCAAATATACATTTACTATCCAGACAAATAGCTTTAAACATTTTCTTTGATTGCCCAAGACTTTTGCACAGTACTGTATTTAATAAAAGTTTAGAAGTATTACTTGGATGGAAATGCCGGCATTTCCACGCCACCTCCGTTCAGCAGCTGTAATTACTTGGCATTTCTTGCCATGGGAGCCTCTGTGTAACCAAGTATTGGGGATAAACTACAAAATAAAGAGTAGTAAATAACAAACTGTGTTGAACGTGATGATGTCACTGATCAAGAGTGAATTTTCCTTTCTGATGGGTAGGTGCTCTGCAGCTTGTTGATGGTTGGTGGAGAAGATCAAGCACAAGTTCCAGATTTCTTGTAGATACCTGATACAGTTTGGGAACTTCCAGAATGGGTGAGTTTGGGCTATAGTTTTCATCTGAGGTGACTGGCAAAGATTAATTCTTATTAGATCAGTGACACAGAGCCATCTTTCCTCATTTTGCTGACAGTCTGCTATATCTGATTAAATGATACAATGCTTTTTAAGGTAGAGCATGCAAATTACTTTGGTTTATCTTTGTAACCAACTCAACAAATCAGCATATTTAAGCATGACCCCAATTTGAGAACACGTTACTCCAAAACCCAACAGGGATAGATAGAAAAAAGAAAAACAATCTGTGTTGATTATTTAATATGCATGTTGGAGTCTAAAACTTTCATTTAATGTGATTCTGTAAAAACTTGACTCTTCACACACATGATTCCTTCTTAAGTTTTCAACTCTTCAGCACCTACAGCAAAGAGCCCTCCCTCATCTGTCTTATAATTCCATCTTATAATAATATTAAAGCCTAAAAGGAACTAGAACATTATGGGGGATTTCATTGTGGTCAAAGTTCTTCAGACCTGCTGTCAAAACACCATTTAAAGAGTCAGTTAATAAAACTTCAGTATATACTACATGAATCTTGAATCATTTTCCTCTTCCATCTCATTTTGTGTATTTTGACAGAAGCCAATTTGGATGTATTTAGTCTGTTTGAAGTTGTTCAATCGGATATCCACTAGTTCATCTCATTCTTTAAGACCTTTCATTTGCTATCTGCTCACCTGTTTTGGGCAATTAGGTTCAACATCGGACTCAATGAGTAGTCAGTTCATTACTCTACACTCTCTCACCACCACTGATGATTGGTTTTCACCGCATTTTTTAAAGTTCTTTTAAATTACAAATGGGCAAACTGAATAAAAAAAAATAGATTTATAATGTTTTTGAAGATGGAGAAGCTGACGTCTAAATAATGATTAAAGACTGAAATATAATTCAGCATGGAGGAAAAAAAATCCTGTCCCCTTAAGCATGTCTCTTAATTGGTTAATTCAGTAGTTGCTTACAGGGTAGATACTTGTAAACTGGGAAAGTTTTTGAAATTTTACTTTCTCACTTTAAAAATACGATCCTAATTATGAAAATTAAAACATAAAATTATTATTGAAAGCTTAAGAACTGAGCTTATGTTAATAGACCACAGAAGCATAAAGATATAGAGTATCAAACATGTAAGTGTCCCAGTTTACCCACTGCCCCACGTAACCAATAATCACCCTAAATAATAGATCTTCTGAGAGAGAGATGGTAGTCTTTACTGATCACGCGAGAGAAATTAGGAATGCATAAATTTATGCAAATGACCATATTCAAGTAATATAGTGGCGTACAGTACAGGGAAACCTTATAAGGAGTGTGTGGAATCCATGCTCTCCTTTTCCTGGGACTGGTGTCAGTATGCTTTGAATGTCATTTAAATGTTATAGCAAGTCATGTCACTGCTTTTGTGAGAAGGTATTCCAAAAAGCAGAAGCCTTAAGCTCCCAAACCAAAAATGAACCTCTCCTTCAAGTTCATCAAGTTCACTGCCAGCAGGTTTCAGTTAGCTACTACCTAGAAAATGGTTATATGTGTTGAGAGGAGAAAAAAATTCTAGCCGGTATTCTTGTTTATGTTGGAATAATCATTTATTCATCTCTTTGACAGGATCATTATTCTTGCATGTTGTTGTTGCAGCGTTTTTGTTTCACTCAATCTCCCCCATTTTTCTTTGTTGTGTTCCCTTCTCTGTTCAATGTATCCCTCCTTCTCATTCTTCTCCTCTCTTTCCAAATTCCCTTCTTCTCCTCTTTCATTCCCAATTCCCTCCTTTTCCTTCTCTCATTCTCAATGCCCTCCTTCTCCTCCTTTCATCCCCAATTCCCTCCTTCTCTTCTTATTCCCAATCCCCCCTCCTCGTTCTCTCATTCTGAATTTCCTCTTCTCCTCATCTCATTCCCAATTCCCCCCTTCTCCTCCTCTCATTCCCAATTCTCCCCTTCTCCTCCTCTCATTCTCAATTTCCTCTTTCTCCTCCTCTCATTCCCAATTCTCCCCTTCTCCACGTCTCATTCTCAATTCCCTTTCTCCTCCTCTCATTCCCCATTCCCCCTTCTCCTCCACTTATTCCCAATTCCCCATCATCCTCCCATTCCAATCCCCTCCTTCTTCTCCTCTTATTCCCAATTTCCTCCTTCTCCCCTCTCATTTCCAATTCCTTTCTTCTCCTCCTCCCATTCCCAATTCCTTCCTTCTCCTCTTCTCATTCCCAATTTCCCCTCCTCCTCCCATTCCCAATTCCCTCCTTCTCTTCATCTTATTCCCAATCCCCCATCTCCTCGTCCCATTCCCAATTCCCTTCCCCTCCTCTCATTCATAATTCCCTCCTCCTCCTCTTATTCCCAATTCCCTTCTCCTCCTCCCATTCCCAATTCCCCCATCTCCTCCTCTTATTCTCAATTCCCTCCTTCTCCCCTCACATTCCCAATTCCTTTCTTCTCCTCCTCCCATTCACAATTCCTTCCTTCTCCTCTTCTCATTCTCAATTTCCCCTCCTTCTCCCTTTCCCAATTCCCTCCTTCTCCTCCTCTTATTCCCAATTCTCCCTTGTCCTATTCTCATTTCCAATTTCCCCCTTCTCCTCCTCTCATTCTCAATTCCTTTCTTCTCTTCCTCTCATTCCCAATTCTCTCCTTCTCCTTTCTGTATGTACCTGCTATGATCCTCAGATGAGCATCAGGCTCTCCAGTCCATTATGAAGGACCTGGTGGCCCTTCAGACGTCTCGTCGGCAGCCTCTGCCAGGTTGTGGCTCAGGGAGGACCAAGGCAGCCAAGTCCACGAGCCAGAAGGTGACTTGTACAAAGCGGTTACTGTTTGTGGGAATATATTATTATAGCATTTTTGCATTATGTTCTACCCTTTCACAGAGCTCTATATCACATTAAGTGAAGATGGTATTGTCAGTGAGTTTTATGTCATGTTTTCCAAATTTTAATAATTGCATTTAAGATCATTAATAAATGTGTCTTAATCACTGTTGAATTACTCCTAGTCTAGAATTTGGTCACTGATTAGGTCCAAATTTGCTGATAGTTGGCAGCAGTAACAATTCTGACTGGAGTTTAAACCTGGAGCTGCTCGGCACGGGCTCACAACAGGCAGTGATGGTGTGTGAGCAGGAGCTTTGAGGCCTCCACCGTGTGTTTCTGATTGGTCTTGCCAATGTCACTTGACCTCTCCCCCCTCTTGTCCTAGAATGATGTGAGAGTCAAGTTCGAGTTCAGTGGAGAGATAAGGTAAGGTGATCTTCCTGGACTTTTATCAAGTGTGCATGTGAGTGAGCGTGCAAGACTGTTAAAGTTTCCTGGCTCCTAAAATTCATGAGGGAAATGCAGTTTATGGTTGGGTACTTTTCCATTGGCTCACAGTAGGGGTGGGCAGTACACTGGTGTCATAGTCATGTGATTGTGGGCGGCGATATGGATTTGCACTATTACAGTAATACCACGAGAAGACTACAGCCTAATTATTCAACAGCCGATTTATAAAAATAAATCATTTTATTTTCTTCAGGGCTTCAGTTGGAATCTGAATACTTGTCCTTATATAGTCTATGCAACCGGTTTATGTGCGTTGTGTACACACTAACGGAGTGTTGCAATCGCAAATGCACAAATTCAAAATAAACAGATTTTGTGTAATTGTACACATTAAACAAAATAACCTGGTTACGTATATATAGTAGCAAATTAAAAAGTAAAACATATTGGCTAGATCAGTATATATACGCACTGCTGCCTTCATGCAAGGTGCATGATAAAAGGCACAACTGCTCAGTTAACACTAGAACTGCCTGTTTCCCACACCAATGAACATCAAACTCCTTGAACTGCTAAGTAAGACATACTTCGGCATATGCAGCCCTTTTGTTTGTGCCAATGCGCCATTAATGTTAATAACAGCAGGGAATCTTAACGCCCTATACCAAGAAGCCATAATGTTCCTAACAGAGTAGCTGTTTGTAAAGCTTAAGTTTTCAAACACAGTATTTTATAAAATGTTGGATAAACAGATGTAGTAGTTTATTGGTGACTTCATGTTCGTCAAAGTTTACGTTATTTAAGAACCAGTCTTGTATAAAGTACCTTAAAGTCACACTTAAGTATAAGTACAGATACCCTCCCAAAAATTTACAATTCCACTCAAGTAAAAGTCTTAAAGTATCTAGTATTCACTGTACTTAAGTATTACAAGTAATCTATAACTAACTGTACTTGAGTAATGAAAGTACAAGTGCAGGTAAATGTTAATAACAACG
>JAODKC010000095.1:32149667-32162839 GCA_026777985.1 Mormyrops attenuatus | reverse complement strand
TGTGTGATAAGTATCTGGAAATTCACATTCCCTTAGTGTTTGTCTTCCGATTTGCAAAGTGCAGGTGGGAGGGAATGTCCATGCCCACAATGGCACTGTCGTGAAGAAATGTCCATTTTCAGACCACTAGAAGTTATTTTGGAAGTGACAGTTTTTGCCTGAATGTTTGGTCACAAACAAGTGAGTGAGTTCATCACAAGGAGTAGAGCATTATGGGCCATCCAGCAGCAAGTTGGCCCTGCAGAGAAAATTGAAGCCACTGGCATTCATAATCTCTCTCTCTCGCACACACACAAACTCATTCTCTCTTTCTCTCTTTTCTCCTCCTGTTCTCCTGCAGACGGTCACTCAGCTTTTTCCTGCATTTCCTGTATCTGATGCAGGGCTACAGATGTTATCTGCCTCTGGCTGGAAGACAATGCATGACAGGGAGATGTGTGTAGAGACAGAGCCCCCCCCCCCCGCACACACACACCCACACTCTATTAAACACTTCCTGTCACATCAGCTTCTCTTATATATTTAGTGTCTGTCCTGCAGGGCATGGCAAGCAAATGGGGGCTAATTTGCAGGAAATTCCATAGGGATGGTTTGAATGTCCATTCCCTTTGCCGGAAAGCCATTAATAAGTGTCAGAATCACAGCACTTATGCCCTCCTGCGCATCTAATGTGACCCCATGCTCAACTAGCTTTTGGATGCCTGATGGTTTGATTGTCCCTTCCCCCTAGATGCTGGACCCCTGGAGCAGTGCGGAGAATTCTGTGTCAGACAGCTGCCTGTCTCTGGACAGCAGTTCAGACAGGTGAGGTCGACCGGCGGCTCCACACGGAACCCGGGTTCTGACTGGCCAGGTGTGACCTGTCATGGCAACCGTTTGAGGTCACTGGGAAATCTCTTATGATATGTGTCCCAGTTCTGCTATGCAGCAATGTCCTGGTGGATTTTTTATCATATGGTAAGGTAACCAGATAATCCATGTCATGGAGGGCACTTGGAGCAAGGATAGAATTTTTAAACGAGCATTTCAGTTAAAAGGACCTGGTTTTCACTTAAGCACCGAGTTCTTGCAGTGTGCTGATTGGTGAGTCTCCTGTAATCATGCATGTGCTACTAATGTTGCTGGATAAATCTTTCAATCAAGGAAACAAACCAAAGCACAAGAAGAACTGAACTATTCAGCCAAACACAGGAACCGTTCAGTTTTAAAGTACATTATAAAACCGGAAGTTGCTCAACGTGTCCTCCCTGACATGAATTATCTGGGCACCCTAATGCATGGTAAACATACCCTAGTCCTTTTCTTTAATGACCAAGTAAAATCGCAGATTCTCTTCCATGATGCACTGATTCAGTGTACGAATCAGTTATAGCCAGTGTATCTGAGGAACGTTTCACTGGATTGACAGAAAATACCTTGTAAACTCATTTTATTTGCATTGCATTTCTCAGGCAGACTGTCGGCTAGAGGTGGGCAGATTATAAATAGTTAAGGTTGATAAGACAGGGAAGAGTGTAAGAAGCAGGTAAACCACTAGACAAAAGGATGAATGGCTTGTTTGAAGTTGTCATACTGCTGCACCATTCAGACGTGTTGCAGAAATACCGCGCCTGGTGATAAGCAGACAGGTAGGCTGGACCACTGCCTTTTGCGTATGTTCACCAGCACTTTCTGACCCTGCAGTCCAGCCCTCAGGAAGTCACGGATGTACAGGGCCAAAAGTTTCCCAGACAACCATCAGGAATTTTCTGGTAGGTGCTAGTAGACTGGCTAGTAGACTGGCCCACTCCTGCCTGGCAGCTGCAGTGACCGTGTCTTGTTTCCTCACTCTGACATAGACCGCGAGAACCACATCCACGACAGGTCTGCAAAAGGAGGCACCTACCCCAGGCGGTACCACCTCTCCCCCGAGCACAAAGACCACAATGAAGGTCTCACTCCACGCCTGTTCCTCACTTCAGCGGGGTTCAGAGACCAAGTGATGGTCTTTGCTCTGAGCTGGGTTAACCTGCCGTGATTCTGTTTTTCACTGTGTTACAGTACCTTTAATGATTTTAGTATATCAGTCCTAAATTAATCCTTCAATTAATTGCTCAAGGGCTAAAAGCAAAAAAAAATTCAATCAACACTATTTTAACAGACAATAATATTAAACATGATATTATAAATTGCCCTTTAAATAGTATTTAAGTGAGTGATAGTCATCAGCACTTTCAGTTAATGTTATTTTTAATGGTGTGTCTGCCATGCTGATGGCGGTTGGACACTGGTTGTGTTTATCTTCTGGGGGGAGGGGGGGCTCTGTGTTGCCTTCCTGACGTGACCCGGCTCTTCACCTCCCCAGGCCGGCGCACCTTCCCGCGTATCCGCCGCGCTCAGGGGAACCTCTTCACGCTGGTGCCGTCAAGTCGCTCACTGAACAACAGCGAGGAGAGCCTGGGCACCGCATGGCAGATGCTGGAGGCTCAGGGACAACTGCGTCCCAAGGAGCGCACCCTCCCCTGCAAGTGTGAGTGCAGCCCGCAGCCCCGTGCTGGGCTCACGTTGCACTGGGGAGGTGTCACTTCCTGCTGTACCCCCCGCCCCACCTGTGGGGTTCTGGTCCAATGTTTACTGCTGCTTTTTAGTGCCTCATGAAAATAAGTTTCTAGTCTGCAGGAACTCTTGGCCTTAGTAGCCAGATGCAGCTACTGCAGCAATGACTGTGTAGTTGCATGCATGCTGTGCATGAGGATACTCTCCAAACCTCTAACCAAGACTTCTTCTGCTCTCTCTCTCCCCACAGCTCCCAGCGCCCCTCTGACGTGGCGCCGTGGCAAGATGCTGGGACAGGGTGCCTTTGGGCAGGTCTACCTGTGCTACGACGTCGACACTGGCCGGGAGCTTGCCGCCAAGCAGGTCCGGTTTGACCCTGAGAGCCCGGAGACCAGCAAGGTGAGGCTGAAGCGGACAGCGCGGCTGGTTCTGCGGACGCTACTTGGAGGTCATGTGTGTTCAGCATGTGATGCTTGTTTTTTTGTACCTGCACTTCTGACCCCCGTTTTACTGTTGTATTTAAAACACAGATAGGATTTCCCTGCTTTATGCTTGTGAGCTTGAGGGGAAATAGATCTACTACTAATTAGTGCTGGCCCTATACTGAAAGAATAACGGATAAGGAAAATGAAACCAGTCTTCACAAAGCAGATCTCTGCCAGAAAAGAGGATGTTTATTCTTTGGCTGGGGGTTGAGAGAAGATGATCCCCACCCCCTGTTTTTTTCTTCAAAGCCATTTCCTGTCTACTATTGGGAAAACAAGCATTGTCACTTCCTGTGTTGGGCTGAGGGGAGGAAAGTGTCATGGGCGTACACAAGCTTCACGTGCCCGAATAGAAAGGAAAAACAAAACAAACAATTCATCATGCTTTGATCTGTCATCCGTTTAATCTCGCTGCATGCTCCATGTTGATATCTGCACCAGTGCTTGGGATACGTCCCACGTCCATGAACACGCCAAGCTGAGGTCTCGTTCAGTAATTAGCTCACCACAGGATGTACGTGCATCCACCCTAAATCAGCAGCAAGCGCCTCCTCATGTCTGTTCTCTGCAGCAGCATCTCGACTTGAGCGCTGCTCAGCAGGGTTGTCGCCTCTCACGCATCTGCCGTGACACTAACACTTTCAGACTCTCACACTCATGCAAGAAATCTTATAGCGAATCTATATTATTCCATTATAAACCTAAAATTTACTACATCAAAAGCATTGTGGTAGTTTGAAAACCCTACAGACTATTTACAAGGTAATAAAACTCTTATATACATGTAAATGTGTTTGCAAACTTGTCTCGAATTGAGAATCTCACTCCAGCCAGCAGACCAAAGTTGGGAACTCTGGTGCAGTCAGCAGACGTGAGGCCCGATACCCAGCATGTTGAGATGAGTCTCACTGCATGCTGACACCCACGAGGTGTCCGTCTCCAGGGTCAGACAGGGCTGTACTGGTCCCTTTCGAGGGGCTTCAGTGCTGACTTTCAGACACATTCACAGTTCGTCTGTGCTGTTTCATTCTTGGTTGCATAACTGTTTAAATCTCTGAAAGGAATATTTGGCTTGAAGCACCTTCAGAATGAAGAGAAAGTTGCTTAAGGTATTCGCTCGGTCATTGCTATCCACTCCAGTATAGCATTTCTACATTTGCTTGTTTGGTAGATGCTTGTATCTAAAGTAACATTAAACTGAGAACGCAGGGTCAGCCCCCTGCAGGGGTAAGTGCTGCTGCAGCCCTCCGCTGGGCTCATGGTTCTGAAAAATACACAAACACTTATAGACTCTGTGGCCACTTTACTCTCTTACTTTGTGGCTAAGCATTATAACAATTTTAACGGTTTTAAACATGCTGTGGTTGTTGGTACCAGACATTGGGCCTAATGGTAAAATCACTCTGCTTAGTACAGTGACGTCTTACCTGCTGCGCGGGCTTCTTACCCATTTGACGTGGGGTTCCTGTTGTAGTTACAAACATACAACTATAAGTGTTATGGACAATGAATAGATGGATTATATATTTATTGTAGATTTTCTTTTGCATTTTCTGGTCCTAAATCTCAACAGAAGCCAAAGTTTTGTATGCTAACCAGCATTTCCAGGAAGTTTGTTTCGATTCGTGGCTGTCCAGCTGGCCTGGTGGCATCCCTTCAAATGTGGCAGATGGTACGTTAACAGCTTCTGCCCCTGTAGGAGGTGAGCACCCTGGAGTGTGAGATACAGCTGCTGAAGAACCTGCACCATGAGCGCATCGTGCAGTATTACGGCTGCCTGCGGGACCACGGCGAGAAGACCCTCACCATCTTCATGGAGTACATGCCCGGGGTGAGCTCCTGTATTCTTCACTTCGGTCTGTCTGGGATCAGGCACCATTTTGGTACTCAATAGAAGCATTCTCCTTGATTACCACTGTAACGGATACAAATGACGGGCAGTGTTTGTACTCAGTATGCGGTGTGTCTGTAGGGCTCAGTTAAGGACCAACTGAAGGCTTATGGGGCCCTAACGGAGAATGTGACCCGGAAGTACACCAAGCAGATCCTCGACGGCATGTCCTACCTTCACAGCAATATGATCGTGCATCGTGACATCAAAGGTATCCACCTGAACATAACCTGGCGAGCAGAGACAAAACCAGCAGTCTTTCCTTTTTTTGGGGGGAGGGGGCCAAATTACTTAATGGAGTATTATTCCTTACCATGCCCCAGGTGCCAACATCCTGCGAGACTCTGCCGGCAACGTGAAACTGGGAGACTTCGGTGCAAGCAAGAGACTCCAGACCATCTGCATGTCGGGGACGGGCATTCGCTCTGTGACTGGCACCCCCTACTGGATGAGCCCTGAAGTGATCAGCGGGGAGGGTTATGGACGCAAGGCTGACGTGTGGTAATTGAATTGTTGCATTATCTGAACGGGGATGTCGATGTTTGAGCCTAATCACACAGGGCATGGATGTCACTGGTTTTTTGATGGTCTTCCTGTCATGCGTTTAGTCAGTCCCCAAGCCGTCTGTCCCCTCAGACTGTGAGACAGGCTATGCTGAAGACTGTATTTTTTTTGACAGTTTATATTTTGTTTAGTTTGTAAGGGTGAATGCATGAGAAGCTGTGCATTGTATGTTTTAAATACACAGCTGCAGAGGTGAAAAACTGCCTGACATGCAGCAGAGTGCACATAAAAGTGTGTAATGCACGGATTGGAGTGCATTGACATGCTTATACCACAGTTACCACACGTTTGGCTTGCACGTTTGTACCTGACAACATTCTTTTCATGTTGATAAGCCACTTTCTTCCGCCACTAACTAAACGTTTGCATTATTTACAACTAAAGATTATAATTTATTTACTGCTACTATGTGTCCAGCTATAGAGAATTAATCAACACTCTTCTGACCAATCAGATTCGAGAATCCAATGGCACCCTGGAATAGGAATCTTTAAATTATTAGTATGAATTTCAGCTTGCATTTCTGTGCGTTTCTCTACGGTTGTGCGAATAAGCTAACAGTTAACAGCACAAAGAAACACTGGTGTGCCGATAAGTATCTCTGAACACCCTTAAAGCAGTTCTGGAGACAAAAAGTCAGTCCTACCTGGTACCATATTGGGGTATCTAATAAAGCAGCCAGCGAGCGCATTTCAGCATGTAGGGGAGCCTTCATTATGGGCAGTGATCTCAACCAAACACTTTCTACAGCTGCTGATTATGTCTCTGCACTGGGGACACCTTCTCGGCTCTAAGTTGCATCCAAAATAACTTTTTTTATTTTTTTACTTTTAAGATGCATGTGCTGTCCATGGCTTTTTTTCTGTGATCTGATTGGACAGTATCTCATCAGGAGAGGGATGTGATTGGCTTAGAGCCATCGAGCCCCTGCAGTTTTTTCAGTATGCTTTCTTTCCCCAGCGGCAGCTGAGGGGAAGAAGCCAAGGGGAAATGGTTGGAGAAGGGCTTTTCTCAGCGATGCCGCTGCCAGCATAAACACACCGCCAGTGTCAGGAGGAGCACACAGCGCAAAACGTTTCTAGCTTTTGTCTGGGTGTTAAAATAAAATTGGCTAAGCTTTGCTGCTCTGCTCCTCTGACAGCCTGAAGTGCCATGTTCACTGGAGTCCTGTTGCATAGATTGGGTCGAGTCCAGGAGGTGTCTCCCACAGGTGTGAAGGGCACCGTGTTCCCAGCTATGTGTGACCTTTCAGGCTGTTTCCTCCCAAGGTTTCTTCCTACCAGGGAATTTTTACCTTTCAGCTCTGACTTGCTCTCTGGGGGCATTTGGCAGGAACAATATAACATGCTTTGAGACAATGTAATGTTGTGAAAACGCGCTATACAAGTAAAATTTAATTGAATCTCTGCTGTAGAGGCCTGAGAGCTCCTGATTTTTGAATGAGCAGCAGCCATGGGCTTCGTCTGCTGGTAGGATGCCATGCAAGAGGGCTAAGCACTTTTATTTTACTTGTATAGCAGACATACATTTTTCAGAACGCAGGGTCAGACAGTCCCTGCATCAACTGGCGGTCAAGGGCCCAACAGTGAAGTCACTTTGTGGACCATGAGATTTGAACCAACAATCTCCCGATCACAGATACAGCACTCTAAGCCCCTGAGCCGCACTCCACTCCCACATGCATGTGCTCTCGCTGCCAATGAGCAGAAATCCTCAATGCTGCCTCCTGCAGGCTATCAGTTAATGGCACATAGAATAGAAAGAAGTACATAATAGTACATAGCTCAACCATACAATAATGACAACGGGAACATATATTACTGAGGTAGTGAATAACACCCTGTAAAATAAATGGTATAGCAAATATTAGGCTCTCTAAATCACTGGCTGTTTATTCTGTAGTGCTTATTTGGCAGCTCAGGAGTAGCCTTGTGCAAGCCGAGACTGTTTTTGAACCTTGTGGTTCGAGAGTTGATGATTCTGTGCCATCTGCCAGAAGGCAGGAGGGAGAAAGGTTGCTGTAGAGGCTGACTGGGGCCCTCAATGATGGTGTTTGCCTTTCTGAGGCAGCATGTAGCGGCAGATATGTCCTGGTGCTGGCTGGGGCATATGGCTGGAGGAGCGGCAGATGACATCTGCACCTTCCTCAGTAGTGGTGCACCAATACGCAAATTTTGATTCTGATAACCTCAGAGCCACTTGGCAAGTGGGAGGAGGGAATATTTTACTGGAATATCTCGTATTATAAAACCAAATTCTGTGTCATGTTCGAACCAATGCGGGACATAGCTTCCTGTATTTTTGGACCACATTATCGATTCCACTACTCCCCCCTCGGCAAATTGTATCGTAAGGGTCCCCTTTCGGCTAAGTGATAAATGAGCGGATGATGTCCCTTGTTATCCACTACGGAAAAAGTCTGATCATCCAGTGAAATCTTCTCCATTATGTAAATATTGACCAAGATTGATACATCAGACCAATGTGTCTATTTTTTTTAACAAGTGTCGGCTGATAATGATATGTTAACTGATATGCGGTGCATCTCTGTTCCTGAGGTGTCTGAGGATGGAGTTAGAGATGTGCCTAGCCCCACAGTCATGCATGAGCGAGGAGCACAGCGAGAGTCCAGCACGCTGCCCCCCATGGGGTCACTATGTCATTTTTTGAGACCCACCCATACTCTCTCGGGTTTGCCAGTGAGAAAGTCCACATTCCAGTCACACATGGACATGCTAAGTCCAGGAACTCAGTAACAAGTGTTGAGAGGATCATAGTTTTGTAGTGTACATACAGTAGCCTGACACTGGAGATTTCTCGTTCTGACTTTTGGGCCTGAATTGGGTTCCAAGAGTCCCTTAGTCGTGTGATGAGAGTCCCTATCAGAGAGTCCCTTAGTCATGTGATGTCAGAATTTAACCACTCTCTCCTGCTAATCCTGTCTATCCCTATGTATTTGTCGTCCCCCCAGGAGTCTGGGCTGTACCGTGGTGGAAATGCTGACAGAGAAGCCACCCTGGGCCGAGTTTGAGGCTATGGCGGCCATCTTCAAGATTGCCACTCAGCCCACAGTGCCGGCACTGCCGGCCCACACCTCAGAGCTCACGCGCGACTTCCTGCGGCGCATCTTCGTGGACGCCCAGCTTAGGCCCAGCACCGAGGAGCTGCTCCGGCACCCCTTCACCCAGCTGCTGTGCTGAGGGGGCTCTCACAGCCCCACTAACTGCAGACCTGCTGCAAGAATGTGGCTGGGCAGTGCATAACTTTGCCTCTGAACACTGGGGGGTGCTATGATCCCTCTCAAGTTGCTGGTGGCCACAGAATATGATTTACTCATAATACTTATCCAGAGGTAGTAACAGCAGCCACAGTGTGATGTCCACAAGACCTCAGGGCTCAAGTCCAGTGGATCTCCATCACCCAGAAATGACATATGGGCCTCTGTCTAGCATTTCACAAATGGTTCCTCACGGGTATCCAGCAGGAAGCTAGACTTGATTTTCCTCCTCTGCACAGCAGTATTCCGGCCTCTCATTCACTGAATAACGCATACTGGGGGTCGGGGGGTGGGGGGGAGGTGCAGATTTTTCCTCCCTCGTTTAACCTTCCACCAATCTCTGCGAAGCTCCACTGACGATGCTTGTGGCTGAAATAGTCTTCCTCAGTACATGGCTGAATGCAGCTTTGAACAAACAGGACGCCATGAAAGGGAAGCCTTTCAGCAGCTGAAATGGTTTATTTAACTTCTTTAAAAACTGATGTTTTTAAGGAAGTGCAGGAATGACAGCTTAAGAGCCACTGGAGTGTTACGCTTGTGCTATAGTCTAGGTTTTGGGAGCTGAACTGCTCAGAGGAGCCTGTTCTTAAACCACTGGTTTGTTCTGTTTAGGTTTAATTTCTAAAATGCACTTTTTAGGGAATGAATGTAATTTTTTGTTTGTTTTGTATCATTTCAAGTGAAACTTTTTTACTGTATTTATGCCATGGTGTCTCATTTTTAACCTCTGGTCATGTTTGTATATTTTTTTGTATGCCAATGCCTTTCTGAAATGAAAAACTGACAGCAAGCCAAACAAAATTGTTGAAGTGGCTGGCTTTTCACAGGTAAGCACCATGAACGTTTTAACAGGAATGCAGGAGGTGAGTAAATTCTCTCTGAGAGTCTGCCCATCTGATACCTTGTAGCAGTCTTCCATGACTGCATGGTGAATAGCAGTATTGCCAAGAGGCTACATCTCCTGTTAGGTTGCTCAGGTCAAGTTGGAAGATTACTTTTAGCCTTGAGACCCATGTTTGTTACTGGTGTTTTGATTTCAGGTGCTGTGGAAACCAGAAGGTTTCCGCTCACAAAACAAGCTATAAATAATGCATCAAGTTAGCGGCCTTACCTGACTGCCGGGCATTTTGTGTTACACTGTGATGGATTTATGGCATTGTGAGAGTCGGGGAAATGTACTCTTGTTTGTGGTTGACAATTAGTTCTTAGCTCAGAACCCTCACAAACTTTAACTAAATTCTGAAACATAAACAACAAATAAAACATAACTGCCCCTCAAATCACTGAGTCACAAAAAACAGGATTTTCTAGAGTGTGATGTAGTATAGAATCCTTACCCCAAGTAAACGTAACAGGCCACTTACATCATTCGGTGATTATATGTCTGATATCTTTGCATCAGTGCTAGCTTTTGAATTTCAATGCTCTATCTTTTGTCTCCTTCTTCCAAGACCCAGCAGGACCCCTGATGAGTCAGTATAGAGCTCTGTAACAGGTTAAGAAGGTGCAGAAACCATCTGAAGATCTGGCCACCTCTTACAACTGGTCTGTCACCTGCTTCCCTTACTATATACCACATTACGCATAGGCTAATATCATTATATGTACAGTATTTAAATCAAGGAAATGCGCATAAATCCCCAGATGATGGATATAAATACTCACACACTCATATAGATAATGAGATTTCAGGACAGTGCTATTTCTCAGTTTTTCCCCAAATGACAGTAGGAGTGGGGGCGCAGGGACTTGGGGGCAGGAGTAGGCTAGGTTGACATGTCCCACACAATATTTAATTTGGCTTCATCAAACTTCTTATCAAACTCACTCATAAGTCACTGACTACCAGTTTACAATTCTGCACTTAGCTTCGCTCATATGATCTAATAAAATGAAAGAGGGGGTAGATTTTGTTCAAATTTCAGTGTGTCTAGAAGACAGGGACGGAGATGTAACACACATAAGACAAAGGTTAAGGAGTGCTCTGCTGCCACCTGCTGAAACATTGAATATAGCGTCTGGTCTGGACAGTCATGGACCTCCAGGAATGAAACACTTGTTATATGCTGTTATATGCGCGCATATATATATATATATGCATTGGAAAGTACTTAGAGGTGAGCCTAGAAATTGGATGCAACTTTGACATCAATGCTGTGGTAGCCTAGCACAAAAACTACTGAATCCACACAGACACTGTAAGGGGTCATTCTTCATGGAAGGCACAGAAGAGGAAGAGTTTCACTCCTGTATGTCTGCAAGAAGGAACGTGGTGAGAAGGCCAACAACCGCCCCCCCCCCCCCAACAACAAAAAAAAATGCAGAACCGCTTAAATCATGGGCTCCATGATGCCTCGGCTGTAGTCCTGGAAGACTGAAGCTTTGTGGATGCCACACATATAAATCCTCTTTGTTTCTACATTTGTCTGCTATGATTCATCTGTCATCTGCTAATGGAGATCATGTAAATCAGCATTCATGGTTTGAATTTCCTTTATGAATCTTTATTGGACAGTGTATAGGATCGTACAGCTCACAGAGGGATGTCCTAGCATTCACCACATATTATTGCAGGGGGATATTGAGGCGGTAGCTGTCATTTCACACATGATGTTATGGCAATGTGAGGAACCCCCCCCCCATTCTGCTCCATCTTCACAGAGCCCCTTTGTTCACTTGGGTTGAGCCCAAATATTTTGTCCTTTTATACTTTTGTTTAGACTAGCATGATTGTGCTATGACCTAAGGAATGGTACTGAGGTGTATGCTAATTCTCCATGTGGGAGCACCTCCCAGTGGCCCTTTTCAGCCTTTCATTCCCATAGTTGCTTCGGGGGGGGGACTCTGGGAACAAAAATAAGACAATGTTCTTAGGGCTCGTTCCAGTTGCTGTTGTTTGTTAATTTACTCACATTGCAGTGATGAGGGTACAGTCCTAAACATACATGAATGTCTCTGCACAGGTTGTGAGAATGTCGAAACCCTATTTGGTTGCATATTTCTATCTGAGATCAAGATCTGGCTGGTCTCTGCTGATTGTGACATCACCTCTATCTTCATACTTAAAACCCCATTAAGATAAATCATCACCCAAGCAGCTCAGCTGTCATGTTTCTGGGATGATGGGCCTTGTTTGTCCCCGGGTCGCCATTACTCTCTTTCACCGGGCTCTTGTCTTCCTCAGATGGCTATTATGTGCTTTGAACAGTGGATTCTTTCTACTTTTTCTGTTGCATCAGTGAGCTACAGAGGTGTCTCTCTGTTTCCTTTGTCACCCAATGTCGTGGGGATTTCCCCCCGCCTGATATTCCTTGTGACCCAGAGTACTGGAGTTTTCTTTGCCTGTTAGCGTGATTAGCGAGTTCTCTGTAAAGATCTCCTAGTGGCTTGGCTTTTGTGCAGAGCCTGACCTGCCAGGGCCCAGCCTTTATTGCTGACCAGCAGATCCCTGGACTCCCGCGAGCCTGCAGGCTCCCATTGTTTTTCACCAGACTTCATTGTACTATCTGTTTGTTTCGGTTAATCCTTTGAGTGGTAATCTCCCGGTACACAGACAAAAACAGCAGTCACAGAGCCCATCCGTAATGGGCATGGTTTATTGGACGTGCCAGCTGCCTGTAAGACCTTGGTACCTGGTCCCACAATGTGGCTTTTATTAGAATCCAGAGATACGCTGATTTTGGGATTTTCACGGTGGGCGTGGATGTTGCTGTGTGTCCATTTTTTTCCAGGAAAAGTTCTCATTGCAGGCACAATAGTACTCTTCTGTAAAATGTTTCAGGATTCCACAGAAGACTGTTTCATCAAGACACCGTGGAGAAGTGGGCCGTCAGGCAGCCATTCACTGTGGAGGGTTGCACCTAACCTCTCCTTCACCTTCAGCAGCTATGTCAGCTGACTGGTTGGAGCCAACAAGCAGCCCAAGTGGAATTACAATTCCCCTCCATGTTTATCTGCTCCAGTGTGAGCCGTTCATGTTGGAGCCATGAATCAGTGGCTTCACTCGACCCTGCATAGACGTAAAGGGCACAGAGAGGCACTTTGGCTCCCTACCAAAACCCAGCAAAGGCATACATTCTCCTGCACTACTGCACTACCCGGGCCTGATCGTCCGGCTCCACCTCAATCAAGCTCTCCCACATCTAGATGCTTCCCTGCCGGGAGGAATTGCCTCAGAGACCGGATCTGAGGCAACTTGTACCAGGGACGCAAACATTCAAAGGGGCGGCTAAATTTGTGCACCAATAATGATGAGACCACACCGTTAATCCCCAGGCTTTAAAACATAGATGACTGTGGAGTGCCACTGATTTCACTTCCATAAACAACAATGAGGGATGGCGGGGGGGGGGGGCCGGGGCCGGCGCCGCCCCGCGGGCGGGAGGGGGGGCCACGGGGGGGGGGGGCGGGCGGGGACGGG
>JAODKC010000095.1:32114810-32138044 GCA_026777985.1 Mormyrops attenuatus | reverse complement strand
ATCTATGGGTTACAGTGTCACAAATGACACTTCATTGGTAGGTTCCATGGCAATACAGGCTCACTGGTGTTTTTTTTAGCACTTAGCAGAGCCCAGTTTAACAGTATGCTTTCAACTTATTCAGTTTGCCGATTTGACTGATGCAGCCAACCGTAATGGAGAAGCACTGAGGCTGGCCAAGCAGGAGGCCAATGAATACCGCCGGCAGATTCAGGCTCTGACCTGTGACCTGGAAGCCCTTCGTGGAACTGTGAGTGTCCGCCGAGCAGCTCCATGTAGGACACATTCCTGTTCTATTTCAGTGAATAAGCCTTGGGGTGGCACTGCAGGCTAGAGAAGAACATTATATTGTTTCTTGAATTATTGGGTAATTTCAACAATTGTTAATTTTAATATACATTATTATTGTTATATGCATGCTTTCCCCATTAAAGTAAATATACACTGCTCAAAAAAATTAAAGGAACACTTTGAAAACACATCAGATCTCAATGGAAATAAATCATCCTGGATATCTATACTGATATGGACTGGGTAATGTGTTGGGAATGAAAGGATGCCACATCGTTTGATGGGAATGAAAATGATCAACCTAAAGAGGGCTGAATTCAAAGAAACCCGAAAATCATAGTGAAAAAATGATGCGGCAGGCTAGTCCATTTTGCTGAAATATCAGCAATTCAGTAGTTTGTATGGCCCCCACGTGCCTGTATGCATGGCTGACAATGTCGGGGCATGCTCCTAATGAGACAACAGATAGTGTCCTGGGGCATCTCCTCCCAGATCTAGACCAGGGCATCACTGAGCTCCTGGACAGTATGAGGTGCAACCTGGTGGCGTCGGATGGACCGAAACATAATGTCCCAGAGGTGCTCTGTTGGATTTAGGTCAGGCGAGCATGGTGGCCAGTCAATGGTATCAATTCCTTCATCCTCCAGGAACTGCCTGCATACTCTCGCCACATGAGGCCGGGCATTGTCATGCACCAGGAGGAACCCAGGACCTAATGCACAAGCATAAGGTCTGACAATGGGTTCAAGGATTTCATCCTGGTACCTAATGGCAGACAAGGTGCCGCTGTCTAGCCTGTAGAGGTCCGTGCATCCCTCCATGGATATGCCTCCCCAGACCATCACTGACCCACCACCAAACCGGTCATGCTGAACAATGTTACAAGCACCATAACGTTCTCCACAGCTTCTCCAGACCCTTTCATGTCTGTCACATGTGCTCAGGGTGAACCTACTCACATCTGTGAAAAGCACAGGGCACCAGTTGCAGACCTGCCAATTCTGATATTCTACGGCAATTGCCAATCAAGCTCCACGGTGCCAGGCAGTAAGCACAGGGCCCACAAGAGGATGTCGGGCCCTCAGGCCACCGACATGAAGTCTGTTTCTGATTGTGTGGTCAGAGACACCAGTGGCCTGCTGGATGTCATTTTGTAAGGCTTTGACAGTGCTCATCCTGTTCCTCCTTGCACAAAGGAGCAGATGGTGATCCTGCTGATTGGTTAAGGACCTTCTACGGCCTTGTCCAGCTTTCCTAGAGTTACTACCTATCTCATGGAATCTCCTCCATACCATTGAGACTGTGCTGCGAACCTTCTCACAATGGCACGTATCGATGTGCCATCCTGGACGAGTAGGACTACCTGTGCAACCTCTGTACAGTCCAGGGGTCTCATTTATAAAACTTTGCGTAGAACTCATACTAAAACTGTATGTGCGCTCAAAAGACGAACACAAAGATAAAGTCAGATTTATAAAAACGTGCGCACGCACACCTGCAAGCAATATACACTTTATAAATCGCACTCTACCGGGGATTGTACATACGTGGATTTGCCGCATATTCCGCCCTCTACACGCCCCCGTTCAACCATACATGCTCAATGCAAATCACCTCATGCATATTTAAGCCTCCGATATAAACCTGAAAAACTCATGGCATCATGGCAACCGAGGGGAAAAGTAAAAAGAGATTTTTTTCTGAAACCGAGATAGATGTGCTTGTGGGTGAAGTGGAAAGCAGAAAAAATATTTTGTTTGGTGATCACAGTAGTGGGGTGACAAACAAAAAGAAAAGCAGTGAGTGGAAAAAGGTAACGAATGCTGTGAATGAAGTGAGTGCTGCAAACAGGATGGTTCCCGAAATAAAAAAAAGTGGTCAGATTTGAAAGTGATTATAAAAAAAAATATTGCATCGAAAGAGCATGTCTG
Organism: Mormyrops attenuatus; assembly: GCA_026777985.1. NCBI lineage: Eukaryota > Metazoa > Chordata > Actinopteri > Osteoglossiformes > Mormyridae > Mormyrops > Mormyrops attenuatus. The sequence continues at coordinate 32,135,822 of JAODKC010000095.1, read as the reverse complement.
ATGCATCCAAACATCGGCATCTGCATTTCAGCGCACAAGCGTGAGCATCGTTATAACGATTTTCCTCTGCACTCTGGGGGTTTGAAAGGGGGGTGAGGAGCCGGCGCTTGAGAGGGTAGCCACTGTCACCTGCATTTCATAACAGAACGATTCAATACATGAACAATGAATAGTTATAAATTACACAATGTTTTTATCACCTTATCAAGAAGCCAGCCATTGCATGCAGCGCCAGCCTGCAGTCTACTCCCTACACTGCTGTGTTCCAGGATAAACGAGCCAGGCCATCGTGCAACCACATTCGTCAGGACCATATCATCGTCACAAATAACTTGCACATTTATAGAATGCACATGTTTTCTATTTACGTAAATAAATTAGTTTTCATATGAAGCCCTTATTGCAATGTGAGTGCAGTCAATTGTGCCGATTACATTGCTGCAAATTGCCTTTTGATGTTGGCCTGTTCTCCCACAGTGTAAGGGAACTTAATGTATCTACTAGTCATTTTAATAATCCCATCCAAAACTACAGGTATTATTGAGCTTAGTGATGGTTGTGATATCCCAGACCTAGAATACAATTAAACACAGATAGATTATTATTGTATTTCATAAACAAGATTTAGAACAAATTCACAATTTTATTGTTAATTATAACATATACCTGTCGGCTAATTCCCGCTGGTAAGAGCCAGTTGCAAGGAACTCCAGGGTCGTCAGTACCTGTATCTGTACCGGGATTGCACGATTCCGTCGGGTTGGTCTCTCTAACATTGGACCCAGCTCAGCACATAGCTCCAAAAGCACATATCTAGGTAATCTAAATCAGCTTATGAGCCAGTCATCATCATGGGCCAAAAAATCTTCATGATCCCTGAACACCCATTGTCTTCTACTTCTGCCATTGGCGTAATCTTCTAACAATGCCAGCTCATCCATTATGTTATGTTACACACGACTGTGATCGCGGTATTTATGACTTTTCAGCCTTCAGACTAATTTCACACCGTGTCCAAATCATCGTGATAATCACGACCACCACTTACCCATTTATATTTCAACAGCTGTGGTGCATAGATTAAAAATATAGATTAAGTTAAGATTTGAGTCGGATTAGGCTATATATTTTACATATATATTTATTCACTATTATAAATATGTGACTGGATAAGTGAAATTAAATGTATGGTGTATGACTCACTAGCACAAGGAATTATTATGTACTTATGCCACTCACATTTTTGCTCACCCTCTTCACCTGCGGTAGTATTTTTTTCTCCAAAACGTTTGCACGCATGGGTCAGAGTTGGCGTACATATGCGCACATTCTGCCGTCAAGTTTATTTCTATAGATCGCAACGTTTGCGTAGAAAGAGGCGTACGCATCTTTTAGATCCCATTTTGTGCGTACGCAACGGTTATAAATGAGACCCCAGGTATCGCTTCATGCTACCAGTAGTGACACTGATCATAGCCAAATGCAAAACTAGTGAAAAAAACTGTCAGAAAGGATGAGGATGGATAAATGTCAGTGGCCTCCACCTGTTAAACCATTCCTGTTTTGGGGGTCGTCTCATTGTTGCGCCTCTAGTGCACCTGTTGTTAATTTCATTAACACCAAAGCACCTGAAACTGATTAACAACCCCGTCTGCTCCTTAAGTGACCAGATCAATATCCCAAAAGTTTAACTGGCTTGATGCTGTATACTGATTAATATGTGTTCCTTTAATTTTTTTGAGCAGTGTATATTAGATCAATTCAAGCTCAAAGTGGCACAAAGCCAATGGCCCTGGAATCTGTGCTCTTCAGGTTTCAGAGGTTGCGTACTATAACTGAGAGTGTAAGATTGAGTCTCTCTGGGCCCTGTAGAATGATTCTCTGGAGCGGCAGCTGCGTGACATGGAAGACCGCTTTGCTGTGGAGACAACCAACTACCATGAGAACGTGGGTCGCCTGGAAGATGAGATCCAGACACTGAAGGAGGAGATGGCCCGCCACCTGCAGGAGTACCAAGACCTTCTCAACGTCAAACTGGCTCTGGACATCGAAATTGCCACCTACCGCAAGCTCCTGGAGGGAGAGGAGAACCGGTGAGAGGGGAAAAAAATTGAGGGAAGAGAGGAGGAGTTCAGGGTGAATGGAAAGGAAGAATCTGATCATGTAAAGGAGTTTTCATGCATGTGGGGTGTACATCAACAACGACAACAACAAGAATAGTTAAGGGCAGCGACAGTGTTAGTTGAAAGGGGGTGGAGATCGTGATCATATAAAAAAGGAATTGATGGGAGAATGTAGGACTGATGAGAGGATGAATCTTGAGAGACATAAGTGAAATGGATAGAAGGCATACTGGTTTGAAAAGATGGAAGGTGCTTATATAACAAAAGAGACAAAGAGACCAGGATGAACGGATGACAGTCACAGCAGATGATCACAGAGACTAGGGCCGATGTAAGATAAAGCAGAGAGGCAAAAGCTTTTTTAGAAAGTTATTCATAACAAGGGAAAAGGCCAGGCCAGGCCAGGTGTAGCATTCAGTTTATGAAGAATGATGCAACAAAACACGCTTAGTGTTAAAGGAGTGAATGACATGGGGAGATTTCCTTAACTCAGTCCAGGTTGTGTTCCCTTTCCAGGATCACTGTCCCAATACAAAGCTTCTCCAACCTTCAAATCAGAGGTAAGACATCAATGACCACAGAAGCACATTGCCCACTCTGCACAGAAATATCAGACTCACAATGGGAACCTTCAACTTTCCAAACTACGAATTTCTTTTTGAGAAGTTAAGTGCATCATGAGGGAGCAGTATTTGTTTAGGGTGCACCTGGCCCTGTAAAATGGCCTCATATTTCTTGACGGTTATACAACCATGCAGTGCAAGCATCAGACTGAATGACTCCCATGAGGATGCTGCCCGTACTAACAGACACAGCGGATTGCAGGCATCTTGTGGCGTAAACCCATCCAGATGTAGGAAGCATGACTCATCAGATTATATTACTTTTTTGCATTGCTCAGGGGTACAGGTTTTGCCCTCCTTACACGGTTATGCTATTTTATGTGTTGGCCTTGGGTACAAGCAGTTCCTGAATGGCAACCCTGAATGGCCAGCTCTGTGATGTATCGTTTTTTGAGATAAGGTCACAGAGGTGCTGATTCAATTCAATGGTCATTCTTGAGATCATTGCTGTGTTTAGCAATGATCTTGTTAAGTGTCCATCTTTACATGCCAGTGAGCTGTTACCACCGTCCCACTTTATCAGTGCAGTTTTTCTCTGTATGGATGTGTCGCCATGACTATTCCCTCTGACACCACTAAATAATTTTGCCGTTTTTATGACTGATGCACCCGCACCTCTGGCACAGACTCTTTTACCTCTTTGGGACCCCTTTTAGTTGCCTTGATGTCCTTGGAAAATTCACATCAAAGTGCTGATTGTAAGACACATTTATAGCTGACACATACTGCTAATTGGCAATTAGCATAACAAGACTCAATAGCTGCATATGTAATTGTGATTTAGTCAATTCAATGTTAAAAGACTCTGTTATGTGGTCTTTCTGCTATTTTGTCCAAATCCTGTAAGTGTGTATACAGCGAAAGAGGTCATAGCAATTAAAAGCTGTTTTAGGCATATTTCAGAACAATGGACATGCTCGGGTTAGCCAAATAATGCTATTTCATGCTTTTTTACATACTGAAGGACTGCTCTACTCAAACTGGTAATATTTGTGGTTCACTTTTTTGCATGATCTGTCATATTTACAGAAATCACACCATGTCATAGTATTTGCCAAGTTATAGTATGTAAGCCCATTTAACAAAAAGTGAATGCTTAGTGAATGAATGCATTATATTTCATATATTGTTGTCTTTTCCCAATTTGCAAATGTTAAATTTTACAACATAAAAATATACCTCACCTCCAATTTTGTTTTTAAAACATATTTTTTAAATATCTCTCTGAACTATTCCTGTAATGCTGGCCTAGTACCTCAGTTTATAATAGTTTTAAAAAATGGTGCTACAAAGGATACAACACAGCTTGTGTGAAATTGTTTATTTCTCAAAACAAGCGCCCTATTGTAAGGAGAGAATGTGAGAAAACCAGCGAATCACTAACTGCACTCAATCTTCAAACATGTCCCTGTGTAAACAGAAAAGCATTGTCACTATAAGATAAACTGTCTTATATACTGTCAAATTGTCTTTCCTTTGCCAAAAACAAAATCTACAACTAATAATACATAATTGCCTCAGGTTCAGTAAGTTTAATAACGAGCAATTAAACTATTAAATGTAATTTTATCCATCTGTGTGTACATAAGTATTTAATGGCAGATGTGTAAACAATCTTTCACAGGTTAAATCTCTCTTAAAACCTCTCTTCCAGAGTCCAGCCTGGACACCAAACTCTCCCCTGAGGCCCACGTGAAGAGGAGCATCCTGGTGAGGACTGTAGAAACAAGAGATGGGGAGGTAATGTCCACAGTGCAGCCGTCTCCACCTCCACACTAACCTCTGCGCAAGCAGCAAACACAAAGTGCAGCATTTACGGTGCAGGCACAAGTCTCCAAGCCCTGATGCTGTGGTCAATACATAGACACACATGCACAGATATGCACATGCTCAATATACAGACACACATGCACAGATATGCACATGCTCAAAGGTCTCGGCCACAAACTGGGTCAATCAGTACTCTCATGTCTTTTGTGTTTCAGATCATTAAAGAGTCCATGGCTGAGAGGAAGGACATGCCTTAATCGTCTATCGATGTCTGTGCTCAACCTTTGCAATGTAACACTAGGCTGCTGTGACCCCCCCCCCATTCCATCCCCATCTCAGAAATACATCTTCCTCTCATTCCCAGTCTAATATCACTCATGCTCATCAACAGGACCTCCCCCCAACCAAAATACACACACAGAGGCACACACACATTCTCCTGTAGACATAAATGTCAGCCAAGGTCTGTGGTTGTATTGAGTGTTTGTCTTAAACAGAAATGGAATTTTCCTGCTGTTACTTGCATAGGCTAGCTTGTGCAAAGATGGTTTAGCAGGCAGATGCTCAGCTGGCTTTACAACACTGTTTAACAACAGTGTTAAGTAACAGTGGAGACTTGGGTTGCGTTAAGGTCTTTGTGGAGAGCAAGCTATTGTTATAGGAAGTGTTTGTGTAGATTGATAGGAAAACTGGGGGAAATCATGGCTAGTTGGAACTCGGATATGGGCGCTTTGTACTTGACTTTTGCAGGTGTTTGTCTGTAGGGTGAAGTAGGTTGTAGTAGGCAGTTACACACCCATCCTCCTTTGCAATTATTCCTCATGTCTTTCTTGACAGCTTTAAAATATGTCATGTTTTGCCATCCTTCCATCTTCCCACTGCCTTCTCTGTCAATGCTGCTGTTGTCCATCTGAAGGGAACACGGGACTGTGGGAGTGGTGGCTCAGGTTCCTGAGATACAGGAACCAAGAACTCCACTGTAGTACTGGAAATTGTTCAGTGAGCCCCAGTGTACACATGCATGAACACAAGCATTAGGACCTCGGCACTTATGTCCGTTAAACAAACTGTGATATAGAAATCATATCTACGTTCCACAGTCTTTGTGCTCAGCCTACAACTTGGATCAGTTGACATCTTCTAGGTACTTCTATGTCCAAGGGTGTGTGAAGACAGGTCCAGAGACATATCTAGATAGTATAGCATACTTGTGACCCTGTCTGGTTGAATCCTTAAGGATTGGATAGAGGGTTCTATCAGAATACTGGAGACACAAAGAAATGCACTTATTTAGAGACACTGAAGTACTAGTAAGAAGTAGAGGTTTCTAGATTCTTCATTCACCTTCTTTGCCAAGATTTACCCACAAGTCAACATTGGCATTGTTCTTCTTTCTTTTGCTCTTCTCCTATCCATTCATCATCTCCTTCTACCTCTCTCAGTCACAGCTATTTAGCTCAGTGACTAATCTTGACAGCAGACTTTATTAGATTCCAGAAATTTCTAGCAGAGCACACTTGAATGCTGATAATCTACTGTCTGAAGCTGTGAGAAATGAAATGACCAAAATAACCATCTTACTCGTAGGTGTGCAGAAAGTTTAACCTATTAACAAAAAATAAAAAAAAGTTTAATTCACCTTGATAGTATATATTGTGTTTTCTTTATTTCAGGGAATACGAGTGTCTTTGTTGCATTCACTGGTTATATAGTTATTATTAGACCTTCCAAGGTTTTTGTCACTGCGCTGAATGTGGGGCTAGCTTCATCAATCTAGGGAAACACAAGGCATTTATTTTCCATGTGCTTGTGCTTATTAGCACCGCCCTTCCAGCTAATGGAATACACATCAGGCAGAGGGAAATAGGCTCAGCAGTGGAAAATGCCTCATTTGATTCTGAGAATCATACTCATATTCAAGACCTTACTGCTCTTTTGTGGTGAACATATGGTAACATCTACTGCATGGCCGCTCATTCAGTAATTCAGAAGGGGATTTTTTTCTGGGCCTCCACACTTCTCACTCCACTTGAGACATCTGTACCAGAGTACTGCCCACTTAAGTTCATGCTTTTCATTTGTATTTTTATCCCTCTATCAAATTTACTTCTAAATTCTAAATAGCTGACACATATACAATAATCAGTAACACTTTACTTCAGGGAGCGCAAAGTAACTTAGTATCTCAGTTACTACTCAAGTACAAATCATGTGCAAATATAGTAACTGCATGACATACATGAACTGTTATGATTGATTAATAATGAACAGACATGGGATCAGTACATAGCCAACACTTAGTCTCTGGTTAATTAATACATTAACTAAGAGAGTAATACTACATTATTTGTGCCCCCTCAAGTAAAGTGTTACCCAACAATCTGCAATTCCCAGCATAATCTTGTGCCACATGGAACTGTATGCCATTTGAGCTGAAGATGCACCAAGTAAGCACAAAGAGAGAAGTAAGGAGCATGCAGTGATTACAGTGCATTGCCGCACCCACCACATGACAAACCACCTCAGGGATGGGAACCTGAGTACAGCCATGTGGTGGGGTACACCTCAGCACCACACTAGTCCGAATGGACCAGAATGAGTTTTTTTTACCGGTGACTGGAGTGCCAATACTGCCACCTACCCCCAAGTTTTTCCACTGTAAGTTGGAGCCTCCTTATAGGGCTGGAAGGCATGACTGATATTCTCCCAAAAGGATTTGATGCCTCTCTGTGATTTAGCTAAATTTTCTATCCTGCAGCCTACAATTACTAACAATTCAAACCTCGATTTCTGATGAACATCAATATCCCACCAAAACACAGAACAATGTCTATTTATATTTGACCAGGTCTGTATCGTCTGTGTTATCTATTCCATCATCTTCTGTTTATTCATAATAGAAGGAAACTAGAAGCAAAAATAATAGAAAGAAATGTAAAACAACCACTTAAATGACTACTGCAGTTTCAGTAGTATCTGCTAACAAACACAATGTGACTTTCTGCTTTGACAGTACGAAATTACAAAGCATCAGGAAAAGACCTTTGACTAAAGTAGAATTCAAATAAGTCACAACCACCCACAGACACTATGACTGCAGACATCCAAACTGCTCTTTGTTTAGCTAAAGGGGCTAAGTGACTTCTGAGTCCTGATGAAACCCAAGAGCTTAAGATTGCATTGTGTAGATGTGTGACATAAAGAGAACTGCAAGCAGAGAACAATAAATACATACATTTTATAAACAGTGCCTCTGTTATTCACAATGTTACGTGCCGTAAGCTTCCGGTACGTGCCGTAAGTATTAAGTGCCATAAGTCTACAGACGCCCTGCCCATTCGCCTTCGTCAGCCTTCGACTCCGCCCTCAGGACCTGGCCCCGCCTCCCTTGCCCTCGGAGCTGTTCCAGATTCGCCGCAAGAAAAGACGACTGCTTCGACCCGTCGGCTGCTCGCTTCTCGCCTGTTAGCTCGCTCTTCGTTCGCTTAATCTTTGTATGATCACTGGTGTATGACTGTTTGGTTCTTGGTTTTCGATCCTCGCCTTTTCCCTTCTTGTACCTTCGCCCTGGTTTTGACTGCCTGCTTGGTTTTGTGAAATTCCGCCTGTACCCCGACTTCGCCTCTTTGATAATCCCTTTGGATACCTTTGCTTTGGCTGTGTGTGTGTGTGTGTGTTTACGTGTTTCCCTAGGTGTGTAAGGAGTGACTGCTGTTTTGGTTTATGCGTTTACGTGGTGCTTACTGTTTGTTGGTTAGGGAGTCAGGATCAGACGTTGTTGTTTTGTTTTACCTTTGTTTCACTTAGGTATCGTTAGAGTGGGCTGTGCGATCGGTAGATGTGTTTTTGTTTGTTACTTTGGCCTGTGTCACTCCCGAAGTCTGTTACACCTAGTGTTTGTGAAGTGTCCATGAATAACCATATAAAAAACTATAAAAAAAGACTTCCTCTGTGTCCTGTGTTCCCTTTCCTAGCTCCTGGTTGTCCTGTCTGTCCCTCTCTAGTCCCCTTTCCCTTTTGCTGCGCTCTAACCCTAGACTGGAGCGTAACAAATTGGGGGCTTTCCTTTTCATGTTTGTCTGGCGGATTTTTTTTTGTGTGGAGGGGTGTGGTAATGTTAGTGATAGTGATAGTTCTAGTAATGGCCCAGTTCAACCTCACAGCTTTCACACTCTACCCCACACTCGAACAATTTGATGAGTGCCGTAAGGACGATTTGCTAAGAGTTGCAGAGTTCTTTAATTTGCTGGTTCCTGCTGAGGCTTCTAAGTGGGTTATTAAGCAAATCCTGCTTGACGAGCTGATTCGGCAGGGTATTCTGCCTGAGTTGGGTGGGCTCCCAAGTGTTGCTGCCACCCCGGTTCGGTCGTCTGCTGCAGCGGAGGCCAGCAGCGACGATCCAGGGATCGGACACCGCATGGATCTTGGAGACCCTCACTCAACCAGGGAGGACCTTTTGCTGACAATCAAGCTACGCGAGCTTGAACTGGAAATTAAACGGCAGGAGTACCAGGCTCAGCTTCTCCGTCTCCGGGCTGTGGAAGTCGAGGCTGATAAAGAGCTGGAGTTACGGCGATTGAGCATGGGTGAACAAAAACTGGTGCCTCTTCCACATAAGGTACCCACACCTCCACAAACAGGCCACCCCGCCCGTGACCGAGCTGATGCCCCAGACGCTCCTAGGCCTAGTCCCCGGTCTCAACTGAGTTCGCCTGCCTCCCCGGAAATTGGTAAGTCGAGCTTCGATGTTAGCCGACACATTGGTCTTGTTCCTGTGTTTCGGGAAAATGAGGTAGATGCCTACTTTTCCATTTTCGAACACATTGCTTTGACGTTGAACTGGCCCAAACATCTTTGGTCGTTGTTATTGCAATGCAAACTAGTGGGTAAGGCACAGGAGGTTTGTTCGGCTCTTGCATTAGAGCAGAGTCTCGATTATGATATTGTGCAGGCTACTGTGCTTAGGGCCTATGAATTAGTACCGGAGGCTTATCGACAGAACTTTAGGAAGCTGAATAAATCCTCCAGCCAAACACACGTGGAGTTTGCATGCGAGAAAGCATTGTTATTTGATAAGTGGTGCAGCGCAAGCGGCGTGTCTGACTTTGATCAGCTGAAAGAGCTATTGCTGCTGGAGGAATTTAAAAATTGTGTTCCTGATCGTGTAGTGGTTTATTTGAATGAGCAGAAGGTCGCTTCTCTCTCCGAAGCTGCCACCCTCGCTGATGAATTTATACTAACTCACCGCACTGTGTTTACACCGACTCCTCTACCACGGAAAATTCACCCTCGTCCGGTTGTGGCTTCTCCCTCGTTAGCTCCGTCTCCACCGCCCGTGGAGAAACGTGAATGCTTTTATTGCCATGAAGTTGGTCATATTATATCGGCTTGTCCTACGCTGAAGTGCAAGGAGGCTCGTTCAGCAGCTAGGAAGGTGCTTGCCCCGACAGCACTTCACCCTCGCCCTGTGACATAGAAGCTGCATTCAAACCCTTCGTTTTTACGGGTTCTGTTTCACTCAGTGAGACGGGGACACGGCACCCCGTAACTATCCTGCGGGATACGGGAGCCGCTCAGTCATTTTTGGTGGAAGGAGTTATTCCCCTGTGTCATGACACCTACTCTGGTACCGATGTTCTAGTACAGGGTATCGATTTGTGTGTGGCTGGAGTTCCCCTGCGCACCGTTTACCTGTGTACCCCTGATTTCTCGGGTTTTGTGTGTGTTGCGGTTCAGCCTCAGTTGCCTGTACCTGGTGTCACCTTTATCCTGGGGAACAGTATAGCAGGAGAAAGGCTTGTTCCCCTACCTGAGGTAATCCCAGAACCGGTGATTTCCGCAAGTGATATCGCGGTCAAAATGCCTCGTGTTCCCTGCATGTGTCCTCACGCGGGCTCAGCGACGCAAACTCGCTGACATCGATCTGGCAGAGACCTTCATGTCCGAGCCAATAGTGGTATCCCCCCCGACACCTGATGCTGTGACCCCGGTTCCCGCTACACCTAGTGCTTCCCCTGAAGTTCCCTCAACTAGGGATGCTTTAATATTGGCTCAGAAGGAGGATCCCTCCTTAGGCCCTTGTCGCGCCTCTGCTGTTAAAGAGCCTGATTTGAAAAACCCCTCCACAGCGTACTATTATCGCAATCAGGTTCTTATGCGATGGTGGTCCCCTCCGGACTTACCCTTTGAATGGGCTACGGTGTTCCAGGTGGTAGTCCCATGTGTGTATCACGACTTTGTGCTCTCCCTAGCCCACGACCATCCGTGTTCCGGTCACCTCGGTATTCGCAAGACCTTGTCTCGTGTTTTGAAGTATTTTTTCTGGCCAGGTGTAACCTCGGATGTGAAACATTATTACAAATCCTGCCATATTTGTCAGGTGGTGGGGAAACCCAATCAGGTAATCGCTCCAGCCCCGTTACATCCGATTCCCATGATGGGAGAACCCTTCGAACAGGTGATAATAGACTGTGTCGGTCCGTTACCCAAGACTCGTTCGGGCAACTGCTACTTGTTTACCCTAATGTGTGCTGCAACTCGTTATCCGGAGGCAATTCCTATACGTAGTCTTCGGACTCCTGTGATAATTAAAAACTATTAAAATTAAAAAAAGTTCTTTACCACTTTTGGGCTCCCCAAGTATGTACAATCGGATCAGGAAACCAATTTCATGTCTAAACTTTTTGCTCAAGTGATTTGTGAATTGGGAGTTCGTCATGCCGTTTCCAGCGCCTACCACCCAGAAAGTCAGGGCGCGCTGGAAAGGTTCCACCAGACATTTAAGAATATGCTTCATGGGATATGCATATGCATTCACTTGAGCAAGTGTTTGACAGACTACAAAAGGCTTCGCTCGTCCTCAATCTCGAGAAATGTGAATTCGGTCATGGTACGGTTAGCTATCTAGGAAAATTGGTCGGACGTAGAGTAGTTAAGCCCCTGGACATAAAGGTCCAAGCCATCAGTTCCTTCCCTGTCCCACAGTCACCGTGTGAGCTAAAATGCTTTTTGGGGATGGCTGGTTATTACTGGTGTTTTTGTCACAATTTCTCTGATGTGGTGGCGCCCTTAACACAGCTACTTCGAAAAGGTGTAACGTTCGTCTGGTCCTCGGATTGCCAAGCCGCGTTTGATTCACTAAAGCTGCTGCTCAGCAGTTCCCCTGTGCTAACTGCCCCAGATTTCTCTAAGCCCTTTAAGCTTGAAGTAGATGCCAGTGGTATCGGAGCTGGGGCTGTTCTTCTGCAAGAAGACAACCATGGTCTTGACCATCCGATTTGTTATTTTTCCAGGAAATTTGTTAAACACCAACTTGCATACAGCACCATAGAGAAGGAGGCCCTTGCCTTCCTACTAGCACTGCAACATTTTGAGGTGTATGTGGGGGACAGTCCTCAGCCCGTGGTGGTTTACACAGATCATAACCCCTTAGTTTTCCTCTCTCGCATGTGTAATACGAACCAGCGTCTCATGCGCTGGGCCCTTATTGTACAATCCTTCAACCTTGAAATTAGACACAAAAAAGGGATCAGTAATGTGGTGGCTGATGCTCTCTCTCGGGCCTGACTGGTACTTTCGATTGTTATTTTCCTTTGTGATCCTGTTGTGGCTATTATGTACTTCCAACACTCCTCCTTGTGTATGTATGTGCTAGTGGTTGTGCGGTTACATGCCGTAAGTTCCCTCTTGTGTGGGGGGGTGTTACGTGCCATAAGCTTCGGGTACGTGCCGTAAGTATTAAGTGCCGTAAGTCTACAGACGCCCTGCCCATTCACCTTCGTCAGCCTTCGACTCCGCCCTCAGGACCTAGCCCCGAACACCAAAGATCAGAACACCAAATATGCCAGTCAGTTTATAATGTTTTATAACATCAAACAAAATCCATCCATTACTGTTTAATCCCAACTCGGGTCGTGGTGGGACTGGAGCCTATCCCAGGAACAATGGGCGCAGGCAAGAACCAACCCTGGGCAGTTACCAACATAGTGCAGGATGCAAACACACTCAAGGGGTCAACTTAGAGTTGCCAATTAACTTATCATGCACACTTTTGGACTGTGGGAGGAAACCACAGCCCCCGGCAGAAACCCATGCGAACTCCACACAGAAAGGTCCTATGCCCAACCCTGGACCGAACCCAGGACCTTCTTGCTGTGAGGCAGCAGCACTAACCACTGCACCACCTTGTCACCCACTTATTTATTGGTATCTTTATAATAAATGTATATATATAGAGCTCTGTGTCAGGGGCAGCGCCCGTCCCTCCCTGTCCTTTGTGTCTCCTCCCCGTTTGGCCGCATGTATTGCTGGCCATCCTGCTCTCCTCCCTGTCTCTTGCCCTTCAGCCCCATTGTCTCTAATCCATAGTTTGTTTTGTCTGGTTTCCAAACTGCTGCTTAGCTCACTGGGCTGTGTGTGTGTGTATCTTAGACACTGTAACCTTCTAGTCAATGGTTTTGAAGCTAGCTGGGGACCAATCTCACCTTTATATTCATATTTATTATTTTTGTTCCCCAGTGTTTCTTGTTTTCTGTTCCGTTTTCCTGGTTATTGGTTTGACCTGCTTGTTTCCTGTTCACTTCTGGTCTTGGTTATATTATGTGGTTCTGTAAATTATCCTGCTATATTCGCAGAGTGCTGCTTAGTGTTTTCTAGTTTTAGTGTTTGTACTATTCCCTAGTTTTGTGCTTGTTTATTGTTTCCATCTGTTGCTCATTGTAGTGCTCCTAGTGATTGGTTTTTTGATTACAATTTATAACTGCTCATTGTTTGCACCAGTGTCCCTATGTATTTAAGTGCTTGCCTGTGTTCAGTTCCTTAGTGAGTCATTGAGTTGTGTGCTGCCACTGTGTGTTGGATGTGCTGTCTCCTGTATTAACTGTATTAACAATAGTTAATCACAAATTAATCGCAAATTAAATCATGAATTTATTCAACATTCGACATTTACTATTAAGGGATTTTTTCAGGTGGCAGTGGGTTGGCAGCCAGAAAAAATACACCTAACTGATGATCTTATAAAAGCGTGGGTGAAATACTTTAAATGTAGGCTGAGATATTAATTGGACTATGATCACCTCAAACTCTGGCTGCTCCACCTTTAGTGGGCCGACACTGCACCATGGTGCACGGGAGAGAGTGTCAGCTAGGTAGAGATGCTTTAATTTTTTGTAGATGAAAGTCAGATTGCTTGTTGTGGATGCTGACCAGGGGCTGGTGGTCGGTTTCAATCGTAACTGACTGTCCGTAGATATAGTCATAGAACTTGTGGCAGGCAAAGACCACTGAAACTAATTCTTTCTCTCTCTGTGCGTACCTTGTCTCTGTCTGGGTCAACGTGCATGATGCATATGTCACTGGGTGCCCATCTTGGAGGCAACCAGCCCCAAGACCATGCTGGGATGCGTCACAGATGAGTGACACTGGCCTTTAATGTTGTAATACTGAAGCACAGGTGGATTGGTGATGCATGTTTTTAGGTCATTGCATGCAGTCTGCTGGTGCTGTGTCCAGCTCCATATCTTATGCAGCAGTTGGTGGAGTGGTGTTGTGAGTTCACTTAGGTTTGGAATGAATTTTCCTAGGTAATTTATCATTCCTAGAAAGCGCAGGAGAGCTGGTTTGCACCACCAGGAGGCACCGACTCTAGACGCACTGGCCGAGGTGCCGGACCTGGTGCCTGCCGCCGCCACGCCCGTGGCGCCCCTGCTGGAGGCCGCCGCCGCACTGCCCGCGGCCATCCAGCCTGCTGTCGCCGCCGCTATGCCCGCGGCCCTCCAGCCTGCTGTCGCCGCCGCTATGCCCGCGGCCCTCCAGCCTGCTGTCGCCGCCGCTCTGCCCGCGGCCCTGCCTGACGCCGCCTCCAGTCCCGTCTCGCCCATCCTGCCTGCCTCGCCCGTCCTGCCTGCCTCACCCATCTCGCCCGACCTGCCTGCAGCCGCCGCTATGCCGGCAGCCCGCCTGCCCACTGCTGCCGCTACGCCGGCTCCGCTTGTCCTGCCCGTCTTGTCCGCAGCCTGCCTGCCTGTCCTATATGTCTCGCCCGCAGCACCGCTGCCGCCGCTCAGCCCACAGCACCGCCTAAGGCCGCCACTTCGCCCATCTCGTTTGTCCAGCCTGGCTCACCCGGCTCGCCACCAGTCCCCGGGAGGGTCCCGGACTGTGGGACCGTTGTTGGAGGAGGAGGAGCTTGAATGGGACCCCTCAGGGACCCACCTAGTAGCCCTGAGAGGCCCCTCCAGGGAACCAGCCCCTTCATCGCCCCAGCAGGGGGGCTCCCGACCATATTCCCGCCTGTCAATATCCTGGAAAGGGAGAGGACATAGATGCAGGAGTCGGGTCCCGTCCGCCTTGCCCCCCGGCTCGTCTGCGGTCCCGCCTCCGACACCTCGTCGGTCGCCTGCAGGTCCCCCTGCTCCGACTCGTCGTTTGCCTGCGGGTCCCCACACTCCAGTTCAGCGGTGGACGGTGCCTCCGCCTGCTCTGGCTACGCCGCCGCTTGCTGCGGCTTCCCCTCCCTCCTCGCCTCTGCCGGTGTCCCCTTCGGCTCCCTCCTCAGCCCCTTCGTGGTCCCCTCCGGCTCCTACCTCGCGGCCGCCTAGGGTCCCTCCGGCCTCGGCCTCTTGGTCGCCCGCTGGGGCTCCCTCGGGCTCCCCTGGTCCCTCCGGCCTTTCCCTTTCTGCCTCCTGTTTCTGCTCCTCGTCCCTGTGTTTCCCCCGTTCCCTCCTGGTCCCTGGTCTTCGTTCCTCATTCCTCTGT
Organism: Mormyrops attenuatus; assembly: GCA_026777985.1. Taxonomy (NCBI): domain Eukaryota; kingdom Metazoa; phylum Chordata; class Actinopteri; order Osteoglossiformes; family Mormyridae; genus Mormyrops; species Mormyrops attenuatus. The sequence continues at coordinate 32,120,548 of JAODKC010000095.1, read as the reverse complement.
GCCTCCTCTGTTTACTCCTGGCCCTTTCATTCCTCCATTCTCTGTTTCCCCGGTGTCTCCGTTTTTGGTCTGTTTGTCTGCGTTTCCTGTCCTTTGTCAGGTCCTGTCCTGGCTTTTGCCCTTGTGTCTGTTCTGTGTTTCCGTCCTGTTTCCAGTGCCCCGTTAATGGTCTTGTTTTGTCTTCCAGGTCCTGTTTTCCCGGTCTCGTCCGCCTCTTCCCTGAGGCGCGCCCGGAGTGCACGCCTTTGGGGGGGGTTCTGTCATGATCCTTCGTTCAGCACCTATGTGAACCACGCCCCACTCTACCTCCTGTGGAATCCTGCCGTTTTACCTGTTGTTCCAGTTTATTTGCCTGTAGTCTTGTGTATTTAGTCTGCCTTCTAGTCAGTCTCCCCAGGTCTCTCATTGATGTAATGTTAGTGGATGTTCATCTGCCTGTTTTCCCATGGAATAAACCCCACTTGTCCCGCATCCACGGCTCACTCGCCTGCTTCCGTGCTCGCCGCTTGCCCAGACGTAACATCGGCAACCTTTTTAAAGCAAAAAGCCATTTTATTCCTAAATGTCTGACCCAAGATTTACAAAGAGCCCCAATGGATAGAGAAGAGGGTTTGAGATATGATAAATGCAATATCAGTATATATGCATTTAACACAAAAACAAAACTTGAAGTACTTACGAAAAATAGAGAAATACAATTCTGGGGGGGGGCATTCTCAGTTTTAAATCACTCAGATGCGTAACAGAGCAAAGGTGACAAATATCACTATATTGTTCAGTTCTGTAGTGATAGTCTTCACCCTCATCCAAGTTCGTTTGGCTCTGCAGTTGTCTGCCCTTCACTCTCCACTTCACTACTTATAACTGTGCCGGCCGAGCAGTGCATAATGTCCTCACCACTATGAACTGACTATAATATGTAAATCGGAGAAAATATAATAAATTTACAAAGATTTGGGAAGGCGTGGTGACGATTTACTACGAAAAGTATATGAAAGAATTAGGAATCCCAATAAAATTAATAAGTCTACATCCAATCTCGGACACTGAAGAAAACGCCGGAAAGCATACCATTTGACCAGAGCCATACTCTCGTAGAGAATGACTTTGAGGAAGATGTAAATTATGCAGTTAAGACATCACAGAAGCACGCGATGGACCACCTCATTCACATACAGTATAGCTAAAGAAATACCTAAATGAAAAATATTAACCCATAAAAAAAAGATTTATATTTATGAAAATATAAATAATTCGCTGCCACCACCTTTTTAATTTAATAGCACTGGGGAGGTCCAGCCAAAGAAGGACGCCAAAATAGGAGAAAATCTTTATTAAATATTCCCTGGATTACAGCCCCTTCCTGAGGGCTAACACACATCTCACCAGGAATGTTACAAAATCCATTCCCCCCTTCACTTCACTCAAAATCAAAATGTGAAACAAAGCAAGCTTAAAATCACAACATAAGTGCGTTCCATTACACAGCAAACAAAACATTCCCGATCCACCTTCTAACCCCACCCCCCTACTCGCAACCATAATCAGAGGATAAAATTCATACAACCACCCACACTCGCATTCATCCCAAAAGTACAATGTTTAAAAAGCAGTTACTTCCCTGAAGAGAAGCACACCTAGCCTCCCCGCATTCTCCAGGTAAGGGAGATTAGAATCTCTCAGCCGACAGGGCTTGGGTCAGTCCGCTATTACTCGCTGCCAGCTTTTTAAACCACAGTTCCTATCCTACTCTAAAACATTTACTCCCCTTAACTGGCTATCTTCGTCCGCGGCCAGTCTAATACCGGCGACGGACACACCACGGTTTCTTTCCCCACACTGCTGACAGCCGCCCCAGCCCCAAAATTTCTCCGGCCAGACTCCCCCCCGTTTCCGGGTCGTCCCCTATTTAACCCCCTCTCCAATCCCAGTCACAGGTGTTCCCCATTAGCACACAGGGAGCAACCACAACGCCCAAAAACCATAAACTACACTATCCCCCCCTTCAACAGGAGAGGACTCGTCCTCGAGTCACCGCATGTCATAGCCCCAGGAGCCTTTACTGATTGTTCCTCTGCAACTCCTCGTCCCTCTGCTTCTCCTCCTCGAGGAGATCTGCACTGGAGGTACACCCAACTAGCGGGGGAGTGAACCTCTGGAGGTCCCATAGCACTTCGCCTCCTCCACTCCTTCCGCACAGACCCAGGCCCCCTAGAAGATAAAGACACCTCAAAAGAGGAAGGCACACAAGGTTTTAATTGGTTAACATGGACAACAGTGTCCCCTCCCCCTTTTTCTGGATGCACCCTATACAGCACCTCAGAGATCCTTTTTTGTTGTCGCATACCTCCGTTCTGCCTTAGTTAGCGCTCGGCTTGCATAAGCTACCACTCTTCTCGCCTCCCTCAGTTTCCTGGGAAAGCACCGGGGATGTAATTAAACATGCCTTTAGGGTTAAAAAGGCTTTGTCACAGTCTGGACTCCACTTAAATCTCCGCCCTTTCTCCATCACCTGGTGGAGTGGCCGTGCAATCTCCGCAAAGCCTTTAATAAACCTCCTATAATAAGAAGCTAAACCCACAAAACTACGCACCTCAGTTTGGTTTCTGGGTACTGGCCATTCCTGGACCGCCTTAACTTTAGCAGGGTCAGCTCTAATTCCCTCGTCTGAAATAACATGCCCTAAATAGTGTACCTGTTTAGCAAACAAGTCACACTTAACTGGTTTCACCTTTAAAGTTGCCCCCTGCAACTTTCCCACTTTTACCTCATCCAGTCGCTGGAGATGTTCCTCAAATGATTGACCAAACACAATAATGTCAGAGGTACACCAGGCATGTGGACCACTGTAAATCAGCAAGAACTAAGTCCATCAGCCGCTGGAAAGTCGAGGGGGCATTACATAAACCAAAACTCAGCACGTTAAATTCATACAGGCCCTGCCCTGTAACAAATGCAGTCTTTGGTTTATCCTGTGGGTGCATCTCCACCTGCCAATACCCACTGGCAAGATCTAATGTAGAGAACCATGATGCATTGGACAAACTATCCAGTGCATCGTCAATACGTGGCAATGCATAAGCATCTTTACGGGTGACCTCATTTAGCTGGCGGTAATCAACACAAAGCCGCAGTCCCCAATCCTTCTTCCGCACAGGCACGATCGGCCCATGGACTATGGGACGGCTGAATAACATCAGTCTCCAACATCTGCTTTATCCGATCATCCATTTCTCTTTGTAAATGTAAAGGGACTCGCCGAGCTGTCATTTTAATAGGCCGAGCCTCCCCAGTATCAATCGTGTGCATCGCCAACTGTGTTCTACCCAAATCAGCTTCTCCCATGCTGAAAACATCTGCACGTTGATGTAGCATCGCCTGAATTGCACACGACTCTGCCAAACTAAATCACTTTTTGTCCAACCCTAACTGTTGGAAAAGTTCCCCACCCGTCCACCACTGCTCGGGCCCCCCACCCTCTGTGTGGACAGCCGCCTGACCCACTTCAATATCTGTAACCAATGAACCCACTTTCATTCTCCGCCAAAGCTTACACTCATCCTTGGTCACATTAATCACTCTAACCAGTACAGCTCCTTTAATTACACGACAAACAACAGTGCCACCAAAACATCATGTTGGTTAGCCAGTAATGGTGCAGGTTCCAACATCCCTACTAAAGGGTGGGCAGAAACCACTTGGACTGCCCCAGGGATGACCACCTCACTCCATGGGGGAACATCGGTGCTCAATGTTACTACCCAGGGGTGTGTTTCCCAAACAACGACGTAAGTTAGCATTAAGGATGCATCGTACTATGGTAGTTCGACCTAACCAACATCCGAAGTACGACTGTTTCCGAAAACCATCGTACCACAGTAGTTAGTTGGGTAGGACTACCGTAGTTCGAACTACAGTGGTTCCAGAACTGATTGGTCAGACTCACGGCGAGACTGCCGTAATTCGAACTACACCGGTTCCAGCACTGATTGGTCAGATTCACGGCGAGTCGTGCGTAACTAACAAACTACTTTCACAGCTGGTCGCGTACAAAAACTCGCGACCTGTGTAATATCATAAATATATAATAATCACACACACATATATATATATATATGTGTCATCGATTTATTGTGTCAGTCACCTGCAGTTCATTGTGTTTCAATCACACTATGAACACTTACAAATTCCTGGTCCGACGTTGTTGCTTACATAATGTTAGTGGCTGACTGGAATAGACAGGTGCGTGTAATATCCAAACATCACAGACATCATTTCTTGAGTACAAAGGCATGGATTCGTATCTGACCGCTGTAGTGTCCTTCTACTCTTCCATTATGGCAATGACACCTGTCAGTGATTAAGAAGTATTTCATCAAAGTGCTGAACTCTTTTCTAAGGTGACTGTTGTAATGAAGAAACTACACAACACCCAATGGTCTGCATAGGGCTACAAATACACACATGTACATATACAAGGGATAATGAAGTTGTCCTTCATCATGTTTTGTGGTTGTCTGTGACCTCCAGATGAATACCTAAGTAAATTATGAAATTGGGCACAGGTGGGAAATGATGTGCTGCTTAAACATGGTCTACACTATTTAAAGCCTTGCGGCAGTGGGAAGAGGGGTCCTATATGGCAAGTTAACTATGGCACAGGCATGAAAGCCACACTTCACAGCTGCAGAGCTTGCTGTGCTGGTAGATGAAGTGGAGAGGAATAGGGCAATCATCTTCTCCAGGCTGAAAAACATCACTACAAATGCGGACAAAACACGAGCTTGGGAGGACATCACTCACAGAATAAATTCTGTGGGCCGTGGCTGGAGACACACAGCGGCGGATGTGAGGAGGAAGTGGAAGGACTATGCAAGCGTCACCAAGAGGAAGACTGCAGGGCTCAGGAGAGGACTGGTGGTGGGAGCACCAGTCTACCTCCTCTCACTGGGGAGGAGCGAGTCTTTGCCATTCTAGGGCCAGAGGCACTTGAGGGAGTCCCGGGAGGCATAGATGTCTGTGGTCTACACACCTCCCAAACATCTGTGCCTTCTCCACCTCAGTCACCTCCTCTTGGCCCAGCAACATCTGGCCCCCTGCAGTGCAGTCCTCAGGCATACTCCACACCGGGCCCCTCCACATCTGCCATGCCTCCGCCGGGCCCCTCCACATCAGGCCCCTTCCGGCGTGGCCATCACTCCCTTAGGGCTGCAGTTTCCCCTGAGTCCCCTGAATCCTCTCAGCCTGGGAGCTCACCCACCCCCATCCATCCCTCTGCCTCACCACGGCAACCCCTGGGCACCCGCCGGCGCAGAAATATTCGTTGCCGGTGCAGTGAAGAGCACCTCAGGTCTGAGAGTGAGAAAAAATCCATTCTGAGGGATATCAGGGAGGAACTGGCAGCCCTGACGGAACAGAAGGAGAGACACCATCAGGAGGTGATGGCCTACCGGAGGAAGTAATTGGCCTTCCCGGCCCAACAGGTCAGCAGACCCAGCGTCACACTGCACCTCCCAACCCCTGACAATAAGTACATATTACTATTTATTAGCATTATACAATGTGCTGGTTGCCTAATGACAGCTTCTGTTTTCCTTTAACAGACCCTGAGTGATCATGCCTGCCGTGACCCCCATCCCTTCACCTCCTTTTTTTGTTTTTCTTGTAAATAGGCCTGGATATCTGCTGGTCTGTGGCCTGAGCATGCTACCAAGCCTTTCATGAGTGCCAACTGTGCT
>JAODKC010000095.1:32103591-32114005 GCA_026777985.1 Mormyrops attenuatus | reverse complement strand
CCTCCCAATCACGCCCCTCCAGGTCTCACTGTCATTGCCCACGTGAGCATTGAAGTCCCCCAGCAGAACAAGGGAGTTCCCAGGAGGAGTGCTCTCCAACACCCCTTTCCAAGGACTCCAAAAAGGGTGGGTATTCTGAACTGCTGCTTGACACATAACCGCAAACAACAGTCAGGACCCGTCCCCCCACCTGAAGGCGAAGGGAGGCTACCCTCTCGTCCACTGCGGTAAACTCCAATGTACAGGCACCCAGCCAGGGGGCAATAAGTATGCCCACCCCTGCTCGAGGCCTCTCCCCGCTAGCATCTGCAGAGTGGAAGAGGGTCCAACCCCCCTCAAGGAGACTGGTTCCAGAGCCCAAGCCGTGCATCGAGGTGAGCCCGACTATATCTAGTCAGAACCTCACATCCTCGCGCCACAGCTCAGGCTCCTTCTCCGACAGAGAGGTGACATTCCATGTCCCTAGAGCTAGCTTCTGCAGCCGAGGATCGGACTGCCAAGGTCGCTGCCTTCGGCCACTGCCCAACTCACACTGCCCCCGACCCCCTTGGCCCCTCCTACAGATGGTGAGCCCATTGGAGGGGGGACCCACGTGCTTGTGCCTGACCAGACCCCATGGGTGTAGGCCTGGCCACCAGGCGCTCGACATCAAGCCCCACCCCATGGCCTGGCTCCAGGGGGGGGCCCCGGTGACCCGTGTCCGGGCAAGGGAAAACGTGGATCCATTGTTTTCTTCATCATGGGGGTTTTTGTGAGCCGCACTTCGTCTGGTGCCTCACCCAGAACCTGTTTGCCTTGGGTGACCCTACCAGGGGCATAAAGCCCCGGGCAACTTAGCTCCTGGGATCATTGGAACACTCAAACCCCTCCACCATGATAAGGTGTCGGCTCCGGGGGGAGCTTTTGATCCCTGTGGAACAAATGTGGGAAACGTGTTTCTCGGTAATTTTACATTCATGAATCTACATCTAGTTAATGTGGACCCCTTTTCCAGTTTTCAAAAATTACCTTTCAGAATATTTGGAAAGTATTCAGTTTTCAAAAAATACAATGGCTATTAAATTATTGTGTCTTAGCGAATCCTTTATTATAGATTGCTAGCTTGTGTCTGTGGTGCTCCTTGGCCTTTTCCCCCTCTCACTTTTCTTCCTCTTGTGCCCCCTGGTTGTTTTTCGTGGTTTGTATTTGCTGTTTTATTCAATAAAAGTAACTGAATGAATGTTATTTTTTGTTTACACTTCTTAAAGATAGCAGTTTAACATTATAGACATAATACAGTTTTATACCAACCAAGCGGCAATCATAAATAAAAAAAATTATACGTGTATAAACATCCAAAGACAAGGAGGTTATTCGTTTGGGGAAAAGACTTTTGATTTCGCACACAATCTCTTGGCACTATCACTATTCGTTTTCTTTCAAGAATATTTTTAACTCATTTTCAAAAGTAATACAATGTGGAGTAATTTCCAGAAACCTACACATACAAATATGAAACTTGGCAACTATGATGAGATTATTACAAAGGTATTCAATATATTTATCTTGCAGTGGTTATTACCGCTGCCTCACACCTCTAGGACTGGGTCTCCACCCTGGCTCCATGTGTGGAGTTGGTATATTTGTTGTAGAAATTTCACTGAGTCGATTGTTTTATGAGTCTGACAAAATTTATTTAACGCAAAGCTTTGGGAGAACAGACACTCAGCACTCCCATGCTCTCTTGTGCTCTGTTCCCCGAACAACAGGTGTATACATTTCTAAATATGCCCCACAAGTACTTTTGCACATAAAAAAGAATACATAAAAAATAATAGCGATAAGAACAGAAAATTCAGTTCAATCTGGGATTTAAAAAAATGGTCTTAACTTTAAGGGCTTGTTCATCTCTGCAACTGCTGAGGAAAGTCTCCATGTCCTCCCAATGCTGAAAACAGAAAGTAAAGGGGTCCTTTGTGTCATTACATTCTCCCTCCAGGAGCTTGCAGAGGGCCTTCTCCTGATCCTCAGTGCTCAGCTGGAGCACAGTAGGCTCTGTCTCTTCCCCCGGAACAGGTCATCATTACTGTACATCCAGCACAAATCCATACGGAGGTCCCTCATGATGTGCAGCTCTTGTACAAGGTCAGAAGTAAAGACCACTGTTAGAATGAGTCAGAATGTGTATTATTCATACAGGCTGCCAGAACAACACAAACATTTCAGAATAACTATTTCAGGAAAAAAATTGAACGAAACTATAAATAAATACATAAACACCAAAATTACTATTCTCTTCAACCCCCTCAGTGTCAGCTTGTGGAATAGAACCGGGGAGCGGGCAGAGATGTGGTTGTGCAGGCAGGGTCGAAAACCAGGAGATTGGGAACAAGCGGCAGGCCAGGGTCAGGATCCGTAGTCGGGGTCGCAGGCAGAAGGGTCGATCACCGGGAGGTCCGTCCGAAGACACAGACAAGGCACACGGGGAACTCACGAGGAGGAAGAGAGAGGGGAGGAAGGACAGGAGGGAGGTTGAGACGGGTTGCAGGGAGATTCGGGCAGGGCAAGCATGGTGTAATGGAGCTAGACAGGAGACAGGGAAATGAACACTTAGTATGTCTCTTTGCATCAACAATACCTCGCACTGGGCTGCGGTGTTGTCGGGCTTTTATCTAACGTGGAGTCCGGGTATTGGTTGGGGGCAGCTGCCTCCCATTGCCGATTCACCAGCGGGGTGTGACATCATTCATACCCTTCTATGTGGAACCTCTCCATCAGTTGAATGCACCACCACTGGCGAATTAATGGTACATCACTCTAAACCACATAATACAACATGTTAGGCAATGTAACAGATTCTTCACAGTATATCTTCACAACAGAGGCAAAGACTTACCTCTGTGAATGCAAATGGGGCTGAGGTGCAGAGGCAGAGGGCATACTGTGAAATACAGGGAAAACTGTAACACACTGTGACTTTCAACATGTAAACGTTCTGAGGAATAAAACATGTTTACCGTCAGCATAAAGACTCCACAGGAATTCCCTGAAGTCTGTTGTGGGAAGTTCTAGAGAAATAAAAATGAATCACATTTTCAAGCAAGTAATGCGGTTGCTCAACTGCTATGCTATGGTCCATCAGTTCACGCTTACTTCAAGGTCTCTTTTTTTTCTGTTTTTTCAGCCCAGGGTCCAGGATCAATGAGGCTTGCAATTTTCCTGGCAATCCAAAGAAAGCACAAAGTACAAAATCACCATTTCATCTGCATGATTAGTATTGTAGCCATGGAACAAGGCTACTCGCAGAACCTGTAGCCAGAGAACAAGGCTACTCGCGGAACCTGTAGCCAGAGAACAAGTTCAGCCATGGAATAAGGCCAATAAATAATTTTCCTTAATTGGGGCCTAAATATGGTTCTGTATGCCTCATCTCCAAAGCCAGTGGGGCAAAGAGAATCAAGAAAAAGTATCGCCCTCTGTGCTACCAATATTACCTGCAAGATATATTGAAATACATGAACACAGAGCATGCCATCTCCTTCATTTTAAAATTTACATAAAAATCTTGAACTGTTTAAAAATGACACTCAACATAGAGGAGATAGTGGTCTGGTTCATCTTCTGGACTGTTGAACTGCCGTTCACTACAGTGGTCACACCTTTACAAGGTATACTGGCAACAGTATGAGGTCCTTGGTGGTGACTTTTTAGTGTGACTTCAGTCCGGCGTTTTTTGGGGTTGTGTGAAAGAAGGACATCATCACCAGCCTGAACTGAACATACGCATAAATATTTACGCTTTCGGTCCCCAAAGGTCTTTTGCTGCCTGCCCTGTGCTCTCTCAATATTTCTGAGAACCTGCAAAAAAGAACAGCACCAACAAATGAATATATACTGAAAACAGTTATGGAATTTTCTGGTGTCTTTTGTATACATACAAACCTTTTCATTTAAACGTTTCATCTCATTGACTTTGGTGTCAATGTCATCTTCAGGGTCAGCAACGTCAAAATCATCTGCCATGGGACAGGCATTCATCCCTTCAGGCAAGTAAGGGTGCCGGTGAAAGAGGAGAAAGTAGGGGCTGTGCCTGGTGGAGTTCTGATTATAAGGAAGCTACACATTAATTGACAATTAAATGTATCCAACAAAACATCCACGAGACTGAATATGAATAATCATATGCTTCCTGTCTTTTTTCCCAATTGTAACTTTGTAATAAAAATGAGTGATTTATGTTGCTGAATAATTTGTAAAGAAACCAAACTCCTTTGCAGTATTAATGCCATAAACCACAGCAGGCAGATGAAGATCCCAGTCATCATGACTCTCATTCACATACTTCCTGAGTGCATGCTTGATGTTTTGGTTGGTTCATTCATCCTGTACATTTGAATACATTTGTGAATGTGATGAATAAGCATAAGTGATGTAACAACAATATATCTGAGAGGACTGCAAGTTACCTGCCCATTGGTCTGAGGATGGTAAGCACTGGACACTGCGTGCTTAATTTTCAACAAGCTGAATATGGTGTCATTCAGCTGTACAAATGATCAACAGTTAGACTTGCATTACTACAGATTAGTTTTGGAAAATAATGTGTATGCGAAGCAGAGATTGGAAAAAAAAAAAAAAGTTTTTAAAAAAAGTACCTCATTTACAAATTCCTTGCCTTGATCTGTGATGATTTTCCTGACCAAACATGTACAACTTGTACAACATGTGCCGTCTTAGACTGCAGAGACTCTGCAATGATCCACTTAATGTACAGGTCAGTCATGGTCAGGACATAGCAATTTCCCCCTGAGGTTTCGGGAAGGGGTCCAATGAGATCCAGGCTCAACACCTACCAAGAGTCTTTCACCTGAGGACATACTGCCAATTAATTTTTTGCATTTCCTTGAATTTCACCGCATAGCTACCTTGATAGAGTGCAACACTGGGGCCACAGTTTTCATGGAATCATTCATCTGACACTGGTGACAGCATTTTACCTGAAACAGTCATGCAGTGTTAAATAGTGATGGTATTGCTGAAGGCGTTAGAAAATGCAGCTATGAATTATTATAAATTGACTTATTGGCGTCTCAGATTGTATCCAATCAGCCACGTCTTGGGCCAGTGTCGGCCAGAAGTAACCAGAGACGACCCAGTTCGTGGTGCCACGGATGCCGTTGTGGTTTCCAGTGCCAGGGTTATGGTGACACTCTTCCAGCACGCGCCGCCTTTCTTCCTCCGACATCATCACCAGCCGCATGTACTGCTTACATAGGCTGATGTAAAACAATCTATTGTCTGTTGAAAAATGTGAGCTGTTACAGAACATAGCCATTTATTAACATCCTCATTTTCGCAGAAAACCCTACCTAGCTATCTACTTATTCTGTTTAACACGTACCTTTCATTATGATAGTACTTGCTAGGCGTATGATTTCCCAACGCATTTTCTTGTTTAGCGGTGGGTCATGACATCCCTGCGCAAGGTAATAATGCAACGCATGACAGAAAGTGAAGTTTTTCATCTTCAGGTTCTGATCGCTGTATTTCTTCACCCTCCAAAAATTATCCACGTACACGCATGCGTGTTTAGAATTCACTACGAGTCGTAAACGTACGTAGCGCAGTGGATCGAGCCGCAGTCACAAACAGTAGTGTTTGCTACCAGTCGTAACGCATGCTTGAACTCTGAGCATATGTGCGGTCTAAATCTGCCAAAGACACACGCAGGCGCCCATGTACACTATACATGAACCGGATCCGGAAGCCCCCCCGGCCCTTTTGTGAAAATATGGCCGCGAAGCACTTGGGAAGTGAGTCTGCAGTTGATCCCTGCAGGCCTAGAGCTGTCATGTGAGTCGTTCTGAGGGAAGCAAACCATACAGAGAGAGACGGGAGATACTGAGATGTGAGTTGGAAGTACATTATTGTTCATTTTTGTATTAAATGAGTGTATATTCTAGTATTTAAGACTAATGGGTACATGTATTTTTGTATTTCCTTGTGCTGTCCCAGCCCACTGCCGTATTTTGCACACGGTTTCAAAAGGTTGTTTTATTTAGTTATTGGTGTTTTTTTCATTCAGGGAGTTGATCTGCACGTGTATAGTGATGCTTCATATCACTGAAACATCCGGTAAATTATAAAGAAAGAAAAGGGAAAACTCAATTCAAAATTTCTTTTGGGCATCCAGCAAATAAAGAACCCCAAATTATTTATGTTTTGACCGCATGTTATCTCCAGAATCGATTGCCTGGAAAAGCAACTGAGAAAACTCCATATGAACTGTGGAATAGAAAGATAGAAAGACCTGACTTGCAACACATCAAAATTTTTGGAAGCAAGGCCTATGTGCACATTCCAAAGGAAAAACACACAAAATGGTGTTCTTGTGGGTTATAGTGAGTCCCAAAAGGGATACAGAATTCTGCATCAAGACACAAACAAGATAACACTCAGCAGAAGTGTGATAATTGATGAAACCTCTGTGTGTTCAAAAATGCAGGGACTGACATCACCTGTTCAAACTGTGGGAAAATCCACATCCGTGATGCAGGAAGACGAAGAGCAAACTGACACAGAATTAGAGATTAATACAGACAATCCAAGTGCTGAAAAAGAAGTACATGAACAGCAAGAAACTTCAGTCAGAAGATCCACCAGAAGCAATAAAGGTATCCCAGCAAAACGACAATCCTACATGGCTCGCACAGCACCACAGCCTGAGCCGGGTTCATGGGAAGAGATGCAAAAACTGCCAACCCATGAGAAGCAATTGTGGACTAGAGCTACTGATGAAGAGATGACATCACTTTGTGAACTCCAGACATGGACACTTTCAGAGCTACCTCAAGGTAAGCGTGCTGTTGGATGTAAATGGGTTTTTAAAACCAAATGTGACTCAGAGGGCAAAACCTGTAGGTACAAGGCAAGGTTGGTTGCCAAAGGGTTCTCACAAAAATTTGGTGAAGATTATGATGCTACTTTTGCCCCTGTTGCAAAACAAAGTACTTTCAGAACACTAATGACAGTAGTGGCTCAACGGAAAATGATTGTGAAGCATCATGACATCAAAACAGCTTTTCTGAACGGAGACATCGAGGAAGACATATACATGACACAACCTGAAGGGTATGTGAAAAATGGAGAAGAGCATCTTGTGTGTAAACTACAAAAATCCTTGTATGGACTTAAGCAGTCAGCTCGAGCATGGAACTTAAAAATGAATAAAGTTCTGCAGGATCAAGGGTTCACACGAAGTAAAGCTGATCCATGTTTGTACTCTAAATGTACAGATGCTGAATATATGTATCTATTACTCTATGTGGATGACTTAATAATTACTCACAAAAGGAATGAAGAGATTGCAGAGTTAACTACAATACTAAACCAACACTTTTAGACGAAAGACCTTGGACATGTTACATATTACCTAGGAATTAATATACAGCGTGAGGAGGATGGCAGCTTCCTACTGAACCAGAAATCCAAAATTGATATGATTCTTCAACAGTTTGGCATGACTGAAGCCAAAGGAGCGAGTACGCCTGTGGACACAGCGTACCTGAAGTTGGATGGAGAGGAAGATCTCCTGCCTACTAATGAACAGTACAGACAAGCAGTGGGGGCAAAGACTGCGTGCACTTTATTTCTGTACGGTTTTATTAAGATTTTTCCAATATCATGTCATGTTCTGCAGATATCTGGATTTGACACTGAGGACCTTGTGGTTGACGTTGGATACTGTTTAAGGGCAACACGAACTGTAAAGGTTACTTGAAAGGTTTGTAATTCAATTAGCTCCAGTGTTATACACCAAAAGTGAGGAAAAATAGGGGTAACTTTGGTTGTTTTTTGTACATATTTTACCACAATTTTGTGAACTCCATGGCAGTGAGTACATGGAAATGCTGCTGCACATTTCTGTGAGGTGGCTAAGTTTGGAGATGTGCATCACCCGCATTCTGCAGTAGTATGGCCCACTCACCAGCTACTTCAAATCTTTAAGTAAATTGCACATCATATCGACTCTAGTTCAGGACAGTTATATGAGACACCCAATAATAATAACAACCTGTCTATTTGTAGATGAGAAACAACCAAGGTTCCGAAGGCTGGCGAAGGCGTTTTCCGATCCCCTGACGGAAGTCTACCTCCTGTTCCTTCAGGCCACATTGCCAGTGTTCTCTACACTGAACCTCCTTCTCCAGAGAGAAAAGGCATCCATATTCCAGCTGCATGAAGAGGTGAATGGGAGGGTTGGGCTATGTTTGGCTATGTTGATGTCTCCTTTCTAAAGTGCAACACCCCTGTGAAATATAGGTTGTGTTACTTTTTCAAAGACAATTAAGTTATCTAATTTCAAAACATCTGAGATATTTGTTGATTCTGTTATGGAAGTAAATTAATTGTTGAGAATAGTAATTGACAGGTACAAAAACTCAGAATACACTGGGCCAAGTTTTCTGTGGAGTTCTTGCTTCACAAAATAGGTGAATGTCAGTTTAGCATCGGTGGTTGCCTATGTGGGACATCTTGTTCCGTGTTTTCTGAGTGCGAAGACTGTATGGCGGAGTTTGCGCCATGTTGTTTTTGGAATAAAGTGTCTGCTGTTCAAGGAACACTCTCGTGTTTTTTTGAGACTACATTAATGACAAAAGTCGTTGATGAAAAAAAAGCACGTTGAATTACATGACCAAATTGTATTACTAAGTGCATTATAACTATTAATTATGTAAGAAAACAAGTGTTTAGCACGATATTAAACACTGTCAGTCCCCAAGTCGACTACTATCCCATCCCAATTACTTAGCTGGCCAGCTTGCAGGCTAGCGGACCTTGTAGTTGCCCGCAGGCATCTTACGTTAGCAAGATAAGTTTGGTGTTAATTAATGCAGCTTGTGAATTACATTAAAACCTATTAGTTGGGGGCACAATAAGTTATCTTTTTGACCAGTAAACGACAAGAAGCATACATGACACCATCAAAGAAAATCTACTGCCAAGTCAATCAGTACTTGTACTTCCTGCTTGCTCCATTTTGACTGTGGTTCCCGAGGAGAACTCTATCGGCAGTCTAGCGCTCATCCTGCTAGTCCCGGATGTAGAAGGTTGAATTTCAGACCATATTTTAAACCACTGAAATTATGGCAGCGTATCTGAAACAGCAAAAATAACAGGACTGAATATTGTAAAGCAAAAATAAGTGAACTGAATATTACTGCTTGAATAATAAAGATGCGAATAAAACACATCGAATATTTTTGCCTGAATTTGTTCTTTTGAAATTTATTTTGATGCGAAAATAAACTAACTGAATTCATGTGGTTGAATTATAAAGATGCACTTTAAAAGATGGATGTTTTAGAAATGAATTTTGGAAGCTGAATATTTTTGTACTGAATATTTAAGCAATGAAATTACAATTGAAATGTTTTCAGTTGAAATATTCAATGTTTAAATGTATACACATATTAAATTACAGTCCCCGAAAATTCAAAGCATCATTAATGCAATGTGTTTTTATTCGATAAGCGTAATTCAATATGTTTTTTTCATCAACGACTTTTGTCATTAATTTACTTCCATATTCTGTGCACTACATGCCTCTTTTGATAAATTGCTTGTACAGAGTGAAAAAAATAACTTAATTATCTAAACTTAACTCTACTCATAGTCATTGAACTGAGTAGCAATTGCATTAATAATGCATTGGAATCTTTTATGGCATGACATTTTGCAGATGAAGAAATTCATCAAGAAACTCTGTTCGAGGTTCATGAGACCTCCAGTCCATGGTCAAGTCCACGACATCCCCTACAAGGACCCACTGCACCAACTGCAAGGTAATGCTTTGAAGTCCCATAGGGAGATAAACCTATAGCCTATGCTTATTGGCAACAAATACACTTTTTCTATGGATTTTTTTAAAAAGTATGAATTAAACCCAGAGATATCATATAATATACCTGTGTATTTGACTTGCTTTCTGTATGTCTTCTGTATCTCTAATAGGACAAAAACTACGCTCAACAGGCTCCTTGAGGCTGGAGAGGTCACATCACAGAAGGCTGAACAATTCTAGCAGGCAGCACTGGCATTTCTGGTCAGAGCTGTGGAGTATGCCATGGATAATCTCCCGTTGAAAGATGCTCTCCTGAAGCATGCAAGATTTTTTGATGTGCAGCTGAGGGCTGAGTGTGGGGTTGAAGATGCCCTATACTTTGAAACAGGCAAGGGTTTTCATATACTATTTTTAAGTTTAACCATCTGAGCCCGGCAGCATCACTGACGATGCAGCGCACTGTTCGCGTCTATTTCCGTTTATATCTCGCTGAAATCTTCATGTAGAATCATGAAAAAAAACACTGGCTAAATCCGTAATCTGTCTTCTTCTCAAAACGAACATTGTCGGAAGTATTAAAGTTTTAAAAAT
>JAODKC010000095.1:32036881-32056286 GCA_026777985.1 Mormyrops attenuatus | reverse complement strand
TTTGTTTTTCATTTTGACCAACAGATGCACAGGTCAATTTGGCGAAGAAATACCGTGCCTCAGTTAGCAAGATGTGCTAACTCTTGCAATCGTTTCCATTGCCCTTTGTGCCCAGTAACGATGTTTAAACCGACAACGTTACTACGAGCCCAGATGCATGTAGACTCACACGCAAATGTATATATGTAAAGCTTTGTGTTTTACATTGAGATGCATTCAGATGCAGAATCAAGTGCACTTTGTTTGCAGAGAAGGAGGTTTCTCTCAGATATAGAATACCGGGTAAAGCCCAGCAGGGAGCTTTTATTATATTTTTGCTATTTTTAGGGTGATATTCCATTAATTCGTCAGTGGTAGTGCATTCAGCTAATGGAGAGGTTTTGCGTATACGGGTATTAATGACACCATTGATGATACACTACCAAGACTTAATGTTTCAATATCTCAATGTAAGTGATGTGTACTTGTACTACTCAGACATAGACAGAGGTTTGCCTTTTGGACTGAGGAAGCTTCACACCTGCTGAAAGCAAACTTGGAGCCTCTCTCAAGGGTGAGCACTCCTGCTGTTCTCAGGCCTGGTGGGCAAGCTGTAACTACTCTACAAAGTGTAATAGTGCTGTGTGTGTGTGTCCCTCATTTTTCTCAGGTGGTTTTCCTGTTGACTACCAGCTGCACCTGATTAACTTATTCAATCCCTGATATTCACTTCCAATGTCATATTGGAGCCGCGCATCATGAGGGACCTCTGCAATGGTGTGTGCTGGATTCGCAAGAATCACTCCCTCTTCCATGGAGAGGTGACAGAACCTGCTGTTCTCCAGATGGAGGCTGAGGATCAGCAGGAAGTACTCAGGGAGGTCCTGGTTTTTAATTGCGTTGATGGGATGGGTCTTAAACTTCATGCCATGTTTGCATAATACAAATTGTTTTCCTCATTCTTTTATTCTGTTCCATATACTGCTTTGTTGCGCATTCGTTCAAATTTATTTATGCATCAATACACTACTTACAAATAAAATGTTCGCCAAATTATCTATGTATAGTGATTTATTTATGTAGGGAATACATTATCTTCAAATAATAGAAGTATGGAGAAAAGCTCTGCGAGAAGCATAATGCATAAGGCTTCAAAATAATACTCTGAGGGGAAAAAAAATCTGGTCACCATTGACAGTCACAATCAGGACTACAGCTGATAAGTACAAAATATTTTTGAATCTTATAATTAAGAATTGCATTACTTGTAATTTGATAAGTACAAACTACATTTAAAAATGTATAATTCAAATATGTGAGGAGCACAAACTATTTTTAAATAAAATAATCTTTAGAATTTAGAAATACATGCATACAAACAAGTGAGTGATAACTACGAACCATTTTTAAATGAACTAATAAACTAACTGGACTTCCTGCCTGTCAATGGATGTATCATGGAAGATGTCTATGGCTGGGCGCCTTAGTGGATCTGTGATGTCACTTCCTGCATGTCAGTGGACGTGCGACTCAGTGGATCTGCAGCCAGACTCTTTTGATGTGCCGAATGGCCTCCTCTCGTTTGTAAATTTCTTATGTTCTTATGTCATTTTCCTTAAGTACCTGAGACTTTTATAAAGTACTGTACACTAGGGCTGTGCCTTATCATATAATCCACAATAACACCGGTATAATTTTATACATGATAAAAAACAGTGTCATATCATGATATCAGTCAGTACATGCACAGTTAAGTCGAGCCACAGTCATAGCTTGACTACGGCATTTAATAGGACTGCTGTCCTTGTCCCAGTATACATGCACGGGACGGGAATTGATTTATTGACCGAAGTTTGTCCAATTCCGCTATTATAGGTGGCGATACAGCTCCTTTCAGCTTGTTATTATTGGGCTGTTTCCAGTTGAGACTACATCTAGTCAGTATCTCTCTACCTCCTGCACCTACTCTGGTTCCTTTCCCACCAGAGAAGTTACGTTCTATGTGCCAAGACCTATTTTAGGTAGCCAACGATTGGTCCGTCGAAGCCTCTGTCTTCGACTGCCATCCGTGCTACATTGCAACCGACCCTCACGACTCCCCCTGCTGGTGGTGGGCCCATAGGGGGGCAAATCCATGTTATCTCTTCAGGCTATGTCCGGCTGGGCCCTATGGGTGGAGGCCCAGTCACCTGCTCCTTGCCTTCAAGCTCCTGCCCCAGGACTGACTGCAGGGCGAGGCCCTGGTCTCCCCAATCCAAGCAGGGTAACATGGTCTATGCTATTATTCATCATGGTGGGTTTTCTGAATCATACTTAGTCTGGTCGCTCACCTAGGACCAATTTGCCTTGGGTTTCCCTACCTGGGGAAACTACCCCCAACAACATAGCTCCTATGATCAGAGGCACACAAGCCCCTAAACCACAATAAGGTGGCGATTCATGAAGGGGGTTATTCCTAGAAGATCTTAAAATTATGTGGGTTTTGGCTGGCAATTAGTGTTTAAAGTGGAAGTGTTGAACTGTATTCTCCTTTTCACTTTGCCACCTTAATATGGGAGGTGCAAAATCCTGTAGGCCAACTCACAGACAATGAGCCCACAGTGTTCATTCTGGCCTCTAAAATGCCTTTTCCCAAAGCTATCTGCTTCTCATCTGGCTGTTTTTTTATTCTCTGTCTTCCCTTTTCTCCATTTCATATATTATTCTGTAAATTATGTGTTTTCTGTAAATTATAATCTTTCAACCACCTCTTCTCACTTCTCACAATTACCGTAAGTCAGTATCACCTGGTGAAACTTAACGTAATTGTATTGGCCTTAATTATCTTCATTAAATTACTAGGATTCAAACACACAATTCATCATCTAAATACTTGTTATATTTGTACCAGTGTTATGAAGAATTCATGGTACAATAACCATATATTCCAGTATCGCTGTTTTTGATGTATAATGTTTTCCACCCCCATACAAAGCACCCTCACTGCCACTCAATAAGTAGCACAAACAAACATGAAAAATGTATTGTATAATCTTATTTGATTCTTATTCACTTGTTTAGTTAAATGTAATACACTTGACACTTGACAGGGACATGGTTCTTGTGTGTGTGTGTTTTAGCCCAGGGGTGTCGAAGTACAAGCCTGGTAAAATCGTTAGACTGCATTGGCTAGCTAACCAAATTCGATCCACGACACAAAGCTAAGGTACACATGTTTTTCAGGGAAAAAATCCTTTTAATGCAACTAGGACCTGTGCATGCAACTCTTCCTTGGGTCTTTTATAAAAATGCATCTTCCCATAGCATAAAAGCATGTTCATAAAAAATTCTGTAAGATCACATAAACTACATTCTGAACTCTACAGTTCTATTTAAGGTATTAAAAAGCATACACACATGGTTTGTGTGTTAAGCATAATTCATCCAACCATAGCTAGAGAAAATGTAATGCAACAACGAATAGTATAAAATAAATTCAGAGCTAAATTGAAAAAGGAACTTAATCAATGCTGTTTAGTACCAAAAAATTTTACTATACACTGTCTTCTGAGGTCTGATGCCAGCCTTTAAAACATGTAAAAACTGAAAACACACAAACGAAATGATTACACCTCATTGGTCCCTGTGTGGAAATTCTCTTTCTACCTACCCCATCCTGCTCCCCAAAGGTGAGACCAACCTTGGCAGTGAGTGGTAGCCATCTATAGGAGCACCCAGGGGACTTGAGGTTAAGGGCTTTGCTCAAGGGATGGGCTGATGTGGGGCTTGAACCAGCAACCTTCAAATCACAGGGATAGAAGCTTAGCCCATTGAACCACATGTTGTTGCCAGAAAAAAGGCAGGCAAAATGCAGAAATCTCCCTGTCAGCAAATTGGTCTCCCACATGCCAGGCAGGAATACTAACCACTATACCAAAAAGGAGTTAAATATAAAGGCTCGTTGAAGAGTTGAGTCCACCCAACTGATGTCTCATATTATATTAACATCACATGAACACGACTTGGGTTCATACAAAAAATGTATTTGTTGTAGTAAACAAACTATTGCAACTTATAAAGAAAACACTGTTTTGGAGAAAAGGCAGAAAGAATGATTCACTATGGATTCGACCGGGAAATGATGCCAATGAGTTGCAAACATGGAATGGAAACTGGGGGTTTATTGATCAGTTTACAGTGAGACATGGTGGCCTGAATGATTTACCACCAGGGCTCAGTGAGGAGAGAAAGGCACAGCTCTGATAATACAAGATTAGGGGCTAACAAAGTAAGACAACATGACTTGTGACGATGTTTTAGTTTTTTAAGGGTTCTACAGCAGACCTGGGCAAAAATCCTATAATACAACTGCTTTCATAGAACATGAAACTAATCATTTAAAAAAAAAATTGTCCCTCCTGAATTGGTGGAGCTCGGATTTAACCCACATAGAGAATAATACCAAGGTCTGTTATACAGGGATGAATAAATATCTCATTACAGTATGTTGTTCTGCTGCAGATACTAGCGAATACTGTCCCGACAGGCAAAACTGTGTGTTGATGGCACCTTGGCACCTT
This sequence comes from Mormyrops attenuatus, assembly GCA_026777985.1. Taxonomy (NCBI): domain Eukaryota; kingdom Metazoa; phylum Chordata; class Actinopteri; order Osteoglossiformes; family Mormyridae; genus Mormyrops; species Mormyrops attenuatus. The sequence goes on along the minus strand of JAODKC010000095.1, from coordinate 32,051,748 downwards.
TGACGCTAGTGAATAATGTCATGCAACTTAATTTTAAATGGGTGACAGAGACTGTAACTCTTGTAGGGGCACTTCTCCACTGCAACAGGCACCATACTTTTGGTATGGTTCTTTCAATACCTTTTCTTTTCCAGTTGAGTACCAGTACCAAAAGTTCCAGTTCCCAAAATACCAATGCAGTTGGAGTACTTTGGTACTGCAGATCTTTGGAGTGGGACTTGCAAATGTGTTCATTGTCAATAGCTTATGCAAATAGCCTGCCTCTGAAACAATACAACTGCCATCTTGAGAAAAAGTTACAAACTCAGAAAATGATAAACTAAATTTTAAAGAAATAAAAATAATAATGTATGCATTAGCAAATGAAGAGACCCAGGCTGGGTTTTGGGCAGGGGGTAATGTAAAGTGTTTTGAAACAATGTAATGTAATGCTTTACAAATAAAATTGAATTGAACTGAAAACAATCTGGATGGCATGACAAGGAATAAAAAAGTATTTGCTGCACGATATTGGGAAAAATATTGCAATGTTATTGTTGTGATAGATATTGGGATGTTTATAAAGAAAAATGAGTTCAAAATACGTTTCTCACAAGCCTATCAAAGAATGATTTAAATAGCGAGGATGAAAATGATTATGACTGGCTCCAAAAGTGCATTTAGAGCTCATGTAACAGAAATGGCAGTAAACTTTTGTTTTTTAAAAAACATACTAGATAATCTTAAAAAGGAACGAAAATTAAAACTTCAATGCTTGCTAAGTTTGGTTTCCTATGACAACGTAAAGATGTCTTAGTGACACCCCCTGGTTCTATAATGTCTGGATAGTTTGAAGATATGAAAGGTCCTTGTGATGTTTGAATTGCACGTGCATAACATGTGATGTTGGCATTAATATCACACATTGTCCAGCCCTAAATATATACACTATATACTTTTTTCAAATTCAACAGTTTTTATGCCAGTGGAAAACCAGCACCTTGAGGTTTTGTACTTTTGGTATTTTTTTTGAAGTACCAAAAGTACAGTACTTGGTTGCAGTGGAAAAGCACCCTAATTGGTCATATGAAGCTGATGAACCTAGATAACACACAGTATAGTACATGAATCTCTACAGCAACTTAACATTTAGTCCTAAACCTAGGTGCCATTTCTATTGCTCCCCACAGTGCCACAGTTAATGTTATGCAAAAAGCATTTATACACATTTTTAAAAGCACTAACATATATACCTTGCAAACTGAGAAGCTTGGAAGAAAGGGAAATAAACATTCATACTTCTTGTTGTACACCATACAAGCCAAGGATCATAAAACCTACTGTGGCCTTGAAGGGCACACAATTGTCACCCAATAAAAGACACCAATACATAAGGACATCAATGAACTTGAACACCAACAGTTGCAAAACGTGTTACAATGAAAATTCCCCCAACCTTTCTATGAAGTCTGGCCAGCAAGAGGATTCAAATTGACACAATATAAAACCCATTTTAAATCTAAATATTTTGAAACTAGACATTTGCAATTACTGCCACAATTCCAAGAACCATGAAAATTATTATAAAGATTCCTGCTTTCATATTGCTTGTGGTGCTTTGTTATACAAACATCGATCAATTAGAGTCATGGCTCAGCTTGTTGTAGCTCCTCACATACAGTATCAATCGTCCACTGAATCAAATGACCAGGTCAAATGATGAGTGGGTCAATCTCACAATGGTCATGCATTCTTTGTGAACGCAATCTTTGTGGAAAAAAATTGAGAACAGCTTCGCTTTTGGCAACTCGACCAAGTGATTTTATTGTAAAGAACAACAAAAAAATAATAAATGGTGGTATAAGTGTCCAACTAGGGCAGAGCGAAGCAACAGACATGGAGAAGGAAAATACTGGAAGTAAAAATTTGAGAAAAAACCTCTGAAATATGTTCATGACATTCAGACTCTGACTGATGGCTGAAAAAACCACCTTGTGTTTGTGTCACGCCAGCATGCAAGCCACGGGCTCACATGTTGACATCACACCGGAAAGGGCAAAAAAGACTCTCATTATGGATTAAGAGACAATATGGAGCTTACATAGAATACAGATTGTTCTACACACTTAACTCACAAATCTTTCTGAGACAGAACCTACCAATGCTATTTCACAGTTTGTGTAAATTTAAATAAAGGAGCTGGGTGAATATTATATTCCACTGTACCTGGAAAAGTCTTAAAGAAAAAAAACAGGACTGCAGAGAGTAGGCTAGTCAGTCATTGAATTTTCAACTCAGACTGAGTAACTTTAGACAAGCAGACATTGATATACAATAAAATATTAAATATTAACATAAATATTTAGAGCAAAAATAAAACCTTTCTGAGCCCATTACTAAAAACAGTGCTTTCCAGTGAGAAGTGTGCGAGAAATTGATCTACTCATGCAGAACTCAACAAAAATCTCACACATCTATTCATTACAACGGCCAAAGTCTAAGCACCTGTCTTTACATTACTATCCCGGCTGCAGCACCTACACCTCGTTCAATCCATGTCAACAGCTAGACCCTTAAGATCTCCAGGCAGTTGTTGTAGCAGATGGCGATCCAGTCAGGCTGTGTGGAGGCCCACTGCACATTGTTAATTTCCCCTTCGGCAGTGTAGGCCAGGATAGGATCCTCAATAGCCCTCGGCATTTGCTGGATATCCCAGATCAAGGCCTGATGGTCATCAGCTGTGATGCAAAAGTCGCCCAAGTTATTACAGGACCAATAAAAACAAATGAAACAACCAGTAAACCTGTTCCATTTTAACAATGGTTGCTTCCCCTTTTCTCCACTTGAGGGAGTTCATCATGTGACATTTCATTAACATGTCACAAGGAAATCCATCGCTTGCAGAGAGAGAAGACGACTGGTTGTTTTGCAAATAAAATACCCTTGTCACTTCCATTTAACCAGACGTTCACCACAGGGTACAAGTAAACAAAAGAGCCTTGGGACTATTTCCATGGAAACACAGAGGCCTTGTTATTGTACAGTTTTTTCAAAACTGACATAAGCCTAGCCAGACCTGTCTGGCTGTGTGCAAGTAGTGTTTATAATGAGTAGTTAGAAATGAACTGGGTCCTTCCATCGGATCTTATACAAGCACAGGAAAAACAGAATTTAACCTTTTACCCAATATTTTGGAATGTTAATATAATGTTAATATTGAAATTTGAATGCTTATGCGGTGAATAATTAAACTGCACTTCAGGGCAGATCAGGGCAAATGGCAGACTTCGGTCTGAATGTGAACCACAACAATGTAATCCTGATGGTACAACTAAACGCCAACCCACCCCACTCCCCCTCCACCCCAGTCAATGTAATTTACCAAGGGGAACCCAATTCCCCCTGGTTGGTGATATTTACTGAAGAGGGTATCCCCACGAATGAACAAAATTTACCGAGGGGAAAAATAATTGAGTGCCCCTGAGCTAGTTTATAGAATTATAGATGCTGCCTTCAATTTAGTGTGGATTGAAATGTTCCTTTGATGACCAGAGACCAAGTGAAGCATAACGTAGAAAATGGGCAGCATGCAGACCCTCTCACAGGTTCGGAAGTACCTCACCTGCTGTACAGATGTGACAGGAGGAGTGCGGTGCCCAAGCGATGCCATTCACACAGGCGCGGTGGTTGTTGAGCCGCGCGACGGGAGTGCAGGGGACCCGTACATCCAAAATGACCACCTGGGGACAAACACCTTTTTAAGTACAACAGAACAGATACCAAGAAGCAGGGGGATGAAAATGGGTGGGAATGGGGGAGAGATACTGACCTCCATGCCATCCATGGCCATGGTGGCCAGGTAGTTGGGGTCCTGCTTATTCCAGCAGAGGCGCAGCAGGGGGTGGTGCTGGGGGTCCTCATAAATGATGGTGCTGTGCTCAAGGTGTCTCAGGTCAAACATACGCACTGAGCCATCCGCCCCCACTGAAGCAAACATATCCCTGCCACCGCCTGCCCGGCTAAAGGCAATGTCATACACCTACAGGAGCAGATACACAGAGGACACAATTACACAATACAGCATACACACAAACGCTGTTAACACTTATTCAACTTAATTCAATGGGACTGTCAACTGTCAGTTATGTTCTGTGCTCAATTTGGAAAGGATCTTTGCAGAGGTTTGCACACTTCATATACATTTCTTTAAATTTTCATTGCCTCCCGATAACATGAATTACAATTGCAAGGTCATCAACTTGGAAGTATCATGCAAATTTTTGAGGTCTGAAATTAAGTTCAGAAAACTAAAAATTGTAAATATTTCAAGGTGTCCTTTCATGCAGATTTCATAATATTTGTTAGGCTGCGGAAAATAGAAGAAAAGTCCCTATAGAAGACCATGTTCCTGAAAGACTACATATTTGGTTTATCCTTGATTTTATACTTAAGCAGACTTACATACGATTCGACTGAAAAAGGACAAAAGTCCTACAAATCTCTTACCTCCTTGTCATGAGCAATTAGCTGAGTCTTTACATGACCAGACACCAGATTAACTCGGCCCAACACTTGACCAGTTTCCAGCCCCCAGATAGTGCAGGTAGTGTCAATACTTGAAGTGCCTGTAGGGTGGAAACTCAGCTCGTAAAGACCTACATTTCTACTGCACAAACTGCTGATGCAGTACTTCAGTTAAAAGGCCAAAGAAACAGCTGAGTGTTTATTACCAAGAAGATTGGGGTCAACCTCATTCCAGTCAAAGGATGTGAGTGGTGCACAAAAGTCAGAGTTCTTGTTGTTGTTGAGCAGGCACTCCAGACGAGTTTCTGTGTCACTCACCTGCAGAAACAACGATTAGTTAAAGACCAAAACACATCAGGAAGGAGCTGGAGGGATGTGAGAAAGCCATTATCTCACCCTCCAGATGCGCAGGTAGTCACCACTGGTAGCCAGGAGATCCGGGTACACTCCCTTGGTGTCTGGGATCCACATAATCTTTGTGGTGGGGTAGGGGTGGTCAAACGTGTTCCTGCAGACAAACTCTGAGCTCTCCTCCTCCAAGCCCACCAACTGCACCTGAAGGCACGTCCAAGATCACAGCTCTTTCAACAGGACTATCCTCCACAGACTAGTTCATTTACTTAGTCAGTAAATGCCATCCAGCAAAAGCTTCCATAGCATCTGGTCCTGCTCCGGCAGACTGTGCACCAGTTTCTTCCCACCCACTAGCCCTCACACTTCTAAACACCACTCTGCCTCACGATGCCCACATCTGCTGAACTACTGTAAAATACTGTTTACATCAGTGTACTGTTTACCACTGTTTATGTCTGCTGCACTGCCACTTGGGGGGGACAAAGTTTTGTCAGGGGACGCAGAATTTCTAGGTATACCCTTGCCAGCAGGATCACAGAAAACTCAAAGTCGGCTTGCACATTGAGCATTAAGGCTGCAACTCCAATGAAAACACACCTTTATTATTACAGTATCACATTTACAAGCATGGGCAGTACTTCCAGCACTAATTTCCCAGTGCTATGGAGTGTGCCTGTTCCATGTTTGTCTCATGTGAAAGGTGACATTAGGTAGAAAGTACAGATAGTAATCTTCCCTCTGTCTTCCCTCTCCCTAAATTATTCATAATTGTACAGGAATCTTCTTTTTGCACCTCAAAAACTGTTTTAGTAGTGTCATATCTGTCCCCTCCTGAACGTTGCACTGTGGATTCAGGAATTTTTTTTGTGTTTCACTCTATACTGTACATGGCTGAGATGACAATAAAGGCTTACTTTATTTAAGAATGCCTTATTTAAGCTTTAAATTGTGTAAAGGCTAATTATAACAATTACTGCTTGAATTTGATGATTCGGTATTGCGTGAAACAATATTGTATTGGTGGCACTATCCTTTGTTATACAGCACAAGAATATGTGCACTAAATTCAGACCTATGTCTCTGTTCAGCTGTTACATGTTCATACACACAGGACTTAATAGCACGGCACATCAATTTCAGAAAATGTTAGTCGAAGAAAAAAATGTGCGGACTTGAAATACTTTGGACGACTTTCTTGCACCTAATGCAAGAATTGTCTACACTTTATTTTAAAATTGATACAATATTAAAAAGTGAACCTACACGAAACTTATTGTTCCTGTGGTCGGACTAGCTAATTAGGATTAAACAGCATGTGCTTGAGACAAGGAACAGATGGGACGGGAATGGGACAGATGGATAAGGAATGATATTACGTTCATAAGGTCATATTGCACCAAAACCTGTGACGGTAATGACTGGTGCCTTAAGGAAGCAGGCAGCCAGCCTTTCTCCCGAAGCTTATCCTGATGCATACATCAAGCAAAGGATGCTGGCGGCAGAGGCAGGACGGTCACCTTGTTGTTGTACTCCTCCACGAAGCTGCCCAGCGCCAGGCGGAAGCGCTTGTCCGGCCGGACGCTCCAGTTCATGGCGTACACTGTCCATGGCGCCTCGTACTTGTAGATCTCCTTTCTCTTCCCGTGGAGCGACATGCTAGGAGTACCGGGGAAGCTCGACCCTTAAAACCGCGCACAGACTACCGTAACGGATCTGCAAAGCCCCCTTACTACCCCCCACCCCTGCAAAGAGCACCGGGCTTAAACAAAGGGCTAACGGCGGCTAAGCAGAGCCAGTCAGCGAGCCACCCCGGCCGCCCAGCAAATGGCGACGGGGAGGGACAGCAGGGCAAAGAGAAAAGCCCCAGAGGATGTGATTTGGCTTGTTTGCAGTGAGATGGCTCGGGATCCTGCTCGGGTACTTAGGGGCAGCCAGCGAGAGCCGTATGATGAGCTGCGAGAGCCGCAGTTACTGGGCGAAGCTGCAAAAGCCGAGATCCAGGGCGAAACGGCAGTAGATCGGCAGGCAATCTGCGGACCCGTGCTTTCTAATCATTTATAGTTAAGATAATCTTATTGTCCACCGACAGATGTATCGCCTCGGCCCAGTTTGAGCTTGCCTCCCCAGCGTCTCCGGACTCAGTCGAAGAAGCTCCAGGTTAATGTTTTATCGACGCGCGGTTCTTTGTTTTTCATTTGCTGTTTAAATAGATCCGGTCGATTAAACTATGAGAGTTAAATAGATAAAATCCCCGAGCATGTATATGGTACTGTAGGTACGACAGACATGTAAAGCAAGTGTACGATCAAACAAGATTCAACAACAACAAAAAAAAGAAAGGAGAAAAAAACGGACAGGTTGCCAGAAAGTGGTTTGTAAATCCCCGCGATGGAGAATGTAGAATATGATAGAAATAGAAGGAATTCGAATTGTTCTACATAGCCATCGTACAGTGTAGAACAAAATTATTCAGTTTGACCTCGTGATATCTTATCTTGCCTTCAGATAAGTGTGAGAATAAACAAATAGACGTATGTTAAAATAAAGTCTCTTCCGTTTATTTTAAGCATGTCAAATCAAAACAGGACGTTCTGCATTACCAAAGTCTGGATTACAAGGTTATTGAATCTCTTGCTTTCTCAAAATACGTGCATTACGTATATTTTGTGCTCCTAATCTATCAAATCTGAAGTCAAGTTATAAGGTAGACGTTTTTTTTTTCTTTATAACTTTTGAATTGCGTTTCTGTCACGCGTCGAGCATGTCGTTATTCCCCGTATATTGGTGGATTGGCTTGTAGGTCTGGCAACTCTGGAGAGACGTGAAACAGAAACTTGAGCCAGAAGCAAGCTCCATGTAACAAAAAGAATACCAGATACTGTGATGTGCAACAGTGATTAAGACCAGAGTCTGTTACTGTACTCAAAGAAATATAATCATCACAAAAATAATACTGATACAATGATTATAGAGAGCTAAATGTGACCTCTCAATTCCTACTACTCAATTCCACACCGTTTCCCTTTATTCTTCTCCAGGTCCTCTGGCTGGATTAATTTCTGTTTGTTTGTGAATGTGGGCCCTTCTTCGTACACAGTGCTTCCTGGAATAAGCTCCAGGACAACCTTGAAACTGCTGGTTAAATGGTTATGAGAAACGGAAGGATCTGAAATCAAACTTGATTACTACCTTCTGAAAAATGGCTGTAAATCAACTTGCTTGCTGGAAAGTATGTTTTTTATTAAATAAATTCAAAAGTTCAGAAACAACAATGTTGTCTATAATTATGAGGCATTATCTTAAATTTTAAAAAACTTGCCTTAATAATTCTAAAGTATTGAGCATCTTTAAAATGCATTCATCAACACTTTTGGTAGAAAATTATTCCAGTTTTTACTCCAGCCATTCTCTCCCCTTTTGTTTACAACTGGAAAAAATTATCAATTGCATAAGTCTTGTTGATCAAAATGGACTGTTTTTCCACTCTGTTTAATAGTTTTACTCTGAAATACACGCTTCTTTTCAAAGCATCATAAATCATCACATGCAGTGCAATCTACAGTCAGTTCAAGAAATTGCCTTGATACTGTATTGCTGTAATGTTTCCTAAATTGATTAATTGCTTGTCAGGTGACTCTTTGCATAAGAAGGAATTTTGAAAATTAGGCACGGGGGGATCAGCAGGTTAGGAAGTTGGGGCCATGATTGGAAATTAGCCATTGCTTCAAATCCTGTGGTCACCATTGTACCCCTTAACCAGGTCCTTAACTCCAACTGCCCCGGGATCCTTGGCTGACCCAGGTCTCATTCTGACTTGTATGTCACATTGCACAAATGCATCTGGCAAATGAGTAAAAAAAAAACAGAAATGCAGGCCAATAGTGATTTATTTAGCTAATATTTGAAAATATACAAAACAAAAGAGCTGGTGGCAACAAAGGAGTTGTCAGTTCAAGCACGGTTAGGGATGGCAAAATAAAGATTTTCCAAAATACTGTTGAAAACCGGTTCAGTCCTTGAAGCTTAATTGAGACTTTTCATTGCCATCTGCTGATAAAATTAATGCAATACAACAAACCGGAGAACCTGGCTCTCGTGTGACCATGTCAATTGTGTTCATCAAGGTATATCTTTCAATACATTTTAAACATGATAAAATATTGAGCATAACAGCAACTACTCTGTTAGTAGGTGCAATGATATGAAAATAAAATGGACAAAACCAAAGTGAAGTGAAAGTGTATGGCACATATACTTGTAGTTTAAGCAGGCACTGAATTTACTAATGGACAGTCATTTCACGGCTATGTTGTGAATATGTGCTACTATCGTAATACTTGTAAAATACTGGACAAATAAAGACTGACTTTCTTTGGAATTTGAGTGTCTTATTAATTGGGGATTTCTAAAGGAGATTAAAAATGTTAAGATATTTATTTTAAAACTATATTTTTTTCCACTGCCTTTGGACAGTTTGAACAATTTCACCAGCTCTTGATAAAATCCTCTCCCATGGGACAGATGAGGCTGGAGCAGAAAAAAACATTTGCCAAGTAAATTAAATGAGGACAGTCTCTAGATAGACCAGAGGGCCAGGATATCTTCAGACCGCTCTAGGGAATGATTGCACAAATAATACTGCCTCTCACTGGTAGCATCTAATGTTGAACTCTCAGCTGTTTTGCAATTGAATTAGAAACCTTCTGATGCAAGGATGCCAAAGTGTGACCAGGGAACATTGTAAATATATTTATGCAATGTACGTATTAAGTAGTATGCAAAGTGTAATCTTACAGTCTAACTTGAATGCAATTCTCCAGAAAATTAATACGATGAATCTTATGCTGTAATTCATTCTCAGAATTAGCTAGGGGCCTCAGACAGGCATGAATACCCTGGTAGATTCAGGGGACCAGCACTTGACAGGGGCCCTCGAATACATAATTCTGGGGGGGGGGGGGCAAAGTTTTGTCATGGGACGCAGAATTTCTAGGTATACCCAGCAGGATCATGGAAAACTCAAAGTCGGCTTGCACATTGAGCTGTCCTGGCAGTAGGGCTGCAACTCCAATGAAAACACACCTTTATTATTACAGTATCAAATTTACAAGAAGAAGAAATTACCAGAACCACCTGACTTCAGAATCAAGTTAAACTGTGTATTGTATTCCAGCAATGGTGAGGTATTGGGGAAATCTTTAAAATATTAATGTTAAAGAAACACGGTTTTCCTTGTTTAGTATTTTTGTTGCTGTGGCCACAGGCTCTTTATTGCATGGGTTTTCCTGGGGAGAAGCCCCGGGGCCTCCGATAAATAATGGCCTAAACTAACCTTGTTTAGATTTATAGAAATTTAGCCTACTGGTTAACAAATCATTATAAACATAGTAGGGGGTCCCAGGACTGGACTGGCAATCTGGGCATTTTTTCAGTGGGTTGTGGGCCAGAAAAATTTGCAAGTGGACCTCCCCCGGTGGCAAATTTTCACCTAGGTATGTATGTATGTGTGGTAGGACTATATGGGCAAATGTCCAGAGCCGATTTTCTTTTATCCCAGACGTGTCAATTCGTATCCCGTTTCTTAATGTGAAGGTTTAGGGTAAAAGTTTATCCCACTCCATCACGCTAGGTGGCGCTGCACACGTATAACTCTTCAGAACCCGAACATTAGCGAAGAATAAGGAGTCGGTGTCAGTTGAATATTATATAGTTAATTCAGCACGGTTGCACTTTGGGCAAGATTTTCCAGCTTCGTTTCTTTCGGCAAAACGATAGTAAAGTTACTAGAACACGTAAATTCGAGTTGTCAGGCTACAGTTCTCTATTTATAACGAAGGCGACCTACACGGTAAGATGCGACCGAGCTTATTTTGTTGCCATTTATGTATAACGAACACCTCACTGTTTAGTAATTTAACAAGTCGTAAACCGCCTACTCGTGTGATTCCATTAACATTTTATGGCACTGATGATTGTGTAAACTTGTTTTGAAACTTGCCGAAACTTGTCCGGGTTGGTCTGCATATGAATGATTTGCTCAGAGTTACCAGTGTTAGTTATTAAGTATTTTGCTAATTATTACAGATATTTCTGAACGGAGACCTGTGGGAAATGCATATACTGTGCAGTAATACAGTGCTAGAGAGACATTAAAGTTTACAAGAGAGCTGAGAAATGATGTATTTCGTTGTATGCGTGAGGGATTTGTGTGCAGGTCGGTGGTCGACTGGCACGACACCAGTCTAACCAAATGGCAGGCCTGGTATAAATCACATTTCAAATCGGTTTCAGCACCAGTTAGCTGTTTTGTTTTGCTGAACTAGAAGATCTTTTCTGTGGGAGCTTAATGCCGATGAATTCAGTTGTACATAAAACCATTAAGTCTAGATGAAAACACCTGCTGATGTTCTCTTCAACAAAAATACCATGTATTAATTGATCACCATTTTAATCCGACACATAGTATCGCGTCACCATTTTTGATTTTGATTAAATTAGGGATATGAATTACTCATACCGTCCAGGGCTCAGAAATGATTTTTTTTTTTTTAAATAAATCTTTGAATCTGTGAAATCTTTATCTGCACCGCTATACAAAGTAGCAAAAAAAGACAATTCAGAGTATTAACTTATCTGATGTATTTTTTTTTACTTTTACAGTGAAGGTCTTGAAGTAACAAGTCAACAGTAACAAAATATATTTATATATTTACACCAGATGTCAGGAGCAACCCAAGTAATCGACACATGCATAGAAATCAAAACAAATAAGTCTATAAATTAATTTATGTGTAAAAGTGAAAAGACATGGGGAATAAATATTGAACATGAAGAAAAGGAGGTGCAAAAAGGCATAGAAAGCCAAGAAACCAGCTGAAATCTGTCAGTATTTGGAAAGCAATCCTGCCCCAGTCATGCTATCAGTGCAAATTAATATCAGCTGGTTTAGTCGCAGTTGATGGCCTATAAAAAGTTCTCATTATCAAGGTGTCATATGAAGTTTGGAGGTCTGTAGCTATTGATTCTGCAGACAGTTGGCGACTTCTGCACACTGTGCGCCTCAGCATGTGTTGTCCCTGCTCTGTGATTTTACGTGGCCGGCCGCTTCATGGCTGAGTTGCTGTTGTTCCCAATTGCTTCCACTTTGTTATAATATCACTACAGTAGACTGTGGAATATTTAGTAGCAAGAAAATTTCACGGAAGGATTTATTGCACAGGTGGCTTCCTATCACGGTACCACACTTGAATTTACTGAGCTCCTGAGAGTGACTCATTCTTTTCCAAATGTTTGTAGAAGCAGTCTACATGCCTAGGTGCTTGATTTTATACACCTGTTCCTATGGAAGTGATTGGAACACCTGAATACAATGATTTGGAGGGGTGTCCCAATACTTTTGGCAGTATAGTGTATGTGTGTATATTGATCTGTTATTTGACCCCCTTCAGAACATATGCCTTGCATTATTGCGTGCAGTAAAGCACCCTTAAAGTCTGCAATATTATTTGATGGTCATATGTTGCCTTTGTGCACACTGGAACTTCAGGTTTCCGGGGTTAATGTCCCTTTGCAGGACATTTGAGTACTGGATACCTTTGGAAATTAGTTGTTTAGCATAGCTCTTCCACTGGTAGAGTTCAAAATGATATACATATCATATGGCTGGTTTTGTCTGTTAATAATAACATTGCATAATCTGCCCAGTGTTTTGGCAGCTCTTCCAAGAAAGATTCAGATGGTACTCATAAAAGCTTATATTACTGCTTTTTCTGTTTTACTCTATTGTTAGGATAAAAGCATATACACTCCATTTGCCTATACTTTGTTGTTGCCTCCCTCCTGTATCCCAGATTTGATCATGCAGGCTCTTCTGCTCCTCCACACGTTGCTCCTACTTTCCCTAACGCCCTTCTGCTGGGGTGGCTTTGATGACGGGGAGGATTTGTCGGAGTTTGATGACAATGACTTCATGGAGTTTGAGGAGATGGGTGATGATGCAGGTGCTGAGGCTGAACCCGTACCTCGTGTAATGCTGGACATCAGCCCACCCAATAGCGGTGGCGACAATGGTGCCCTCGATGATGAGGCCATCGTGGAGCTGGAGGGTGATCAAGAGGGCTTTGAGGACTCTGACACTCTGGTGAGAATACTGAATGGGTAACTATATTCAAAATTGGTTCAGAATTGGTGTTATCCTTGTCATCCCTGAATGCTGTACACAGTGTCATAGAAGAGCAAAGATGCTAGATAAGCAAGGTGGGACTACGGTTCCAGCAGTAATAGAGTGCTAAAATTGGGAGCTATACTAATGGATGATTTTTCCTGATTCATTGTTTTAGGAGGAAGATGTATACAACAAGTATGACACAGAGGAATTTGAAGGCTTTGAGAAGTCCAGTCCTCCTCCTAAGGATGAAATCAATTTCTTGATGGTAAGGTGTCTTCCATATGAGTGAAACTGATAACCCCATCTGGCCTGTTGTTCAAGGAAGAGCTGTGTGGCTTTTTCTTCTTAGATGGGTCACCTTTAATTACCTTTTTACAAACTGCTGAATCAGCTTTAAAGCTTTTTTTGTGTGTGCCTGGTTTTCCTCTTGCATTGTCTCTCGTTTATTCAAAGGCTTTGTGTAGCCTTATTTTCTAGTTTTGGGGGCTATTTGGAATGATTTGAAATAATTATCTTCAGTCATGCCTCAGCTCCACTTGTCATCAAATGAGCAGAGGAGTAGTTGCAAGTCAGAGCTCACCAACATTGTTAGATGTGATTTTTTTTTTAAAATGCAACTCCCAGGTTCTGTGTGATGTGTTCATGTTGCTCTGACCTTCAGGTCCCTTCCCACCTCCACAGCGGCTGGGAGAGCTACTACATAGAGATTCTCATGGTAACTGGGCTTTTGACCTACATTGTGAACTATATCATTGGCAAGAACAAGAACAACCGGCTAGCGCAGGCCTGGCTCAACTCTCACAGAGAGCTTCTGGAGAAGAACTTTGCCCTTGTAGGTGAGAAGCAAGTCTTTACTGATTAGCTAGTAGGGATTTGTCGTGTTGTAGGGGTGGATGGTACACAAAATCTCATGGTTTTGTACAAACGTCGGTTTTGGGTTCACAGTTTCGTGCAATTTCGTTACAGCAGGAAAATTTTATTTTCATTTTATTAGTTACTAATAAAACCCCCAATAATCGGGAAAAAAAGAGTAGAGTGATCAAGAAGGGTACACCTGCAGCCTGGAGCCAGCTGCAGGTAGGAGGGACTGATTACAAGAGGTACATCGTCACATCTTGTGAGACATGCTATTTACACAGAAAACAGTGTGATGTCAGCTTTGTGTTCTTTGTAGATGCATAAGAAAACAATTCTTTGTTTTCAGATTTATTTTAATGTAATTTAGAAGTAATCTTGAATTAATTTTTTTTTGTATACAGATTATGTACTGCAGTTACTTTATTCCATTACTCCCCAAGCCTGAGTGCACCTCATGGCGGATTCGCGTTTAACGTGAAAGTGTGCTTGGAGCACGCTACACAGTACCGGACTGTCCATGGTCCTGAATGTTCATAATTCTAATGCCAATACGCCAATGCGCCAAGCAAGCTGCTCTTAAATGTCATGTTTTATGAGGTGTGGTATGGATGTTATACTGTAAGAACAAATTAGGATTTCACTAAAACTAACCATGCATTATGTACTTAGAGGACACAAGGCAGGGTTATAATTGTTAATGAAAACATTTCCATGAACTGAAATAAGACATGGAAATAAAATAGCATAAAATTATGGGGTGGTTATGGGTAATTTTAATTTACCTGGGATACAGTCTCTTGCTTTTCTGTAAATGAACTTGAGATGGTGGAATTAGTACAGGATTTTTTTTTTTTACTCGGTTTGTTAATAGCCCTACCAGGGGAGAAGCCCTTCTTGATCTTGATTTGTCTAACAACCAGGATAGGATTGGAAAATTAGAGGTTTTAGAACCACTGGACGGTAGTGATCACAACATGATTAAATT
>JAODKC010000095.1:32007574-32030071 GCA_026777985.1 Mormyrops attenuatus | reverse complement strand
ACCCACCCACCCAGCAAGTCAAAGTGATGCTGAATGATGAGGACATGGACACCTTCGTCTTTGCTGTGGGCACAAAAAAGGCGATGGCACGGATCCAGAAGGAGATGCAGGACTTGGTGAGGCCCTTCAGACGATGCCTTCTCTAATACCTTCAAGCGGCTCTAAGAAGCTCAACACATGCAGCTGTTTCGTATTGACTGCAGACAATGAAATATTCTGTGGTACTGTAAGTCCTTTTGTCTATTCAGACAAAATGGGGCATCTTTAGTGAAATGGTCAAAGCCTCGAATATTTGAAGCAATTATGTACTCATTATGTATTAATTAAGGGGTGAATCAGTGCATATTAAGCATCACAGTACAGGGCACCAGATTAACTTCTCTAGTAGTAACAGTGGTCCTACCAACTATCTCAGTTGGTTGCACCAGCAGATGATTAGGTTGCATCCTATTTTTATTTTATTTTTTTCTTGCTGTGGCGTCATATTAATCAATGACATTACATGCGGAAGAATAGTTGTCCTGATTTGCATAACCTGCTTTTTAAATTGATGAAATATTGACAAGACTTGATACAGTAACCCCTTCACCTTTGCGAGGGCTAGGGGTAGAGAGCACCAAAATCATCCCCACCCTGTCCCTGCTAACACCAAAACCACCCCCACCCCGTCCCCGCGTACACCAAAACCATCCCCGCATGCACCAAAACCATCCCCACCCCGTCCCCACGTGCACCAACACACAAACAGTAATGAAAAATTAGACATGTTCATATTTGCCTTTAAATGTCTTAAATTATTCAAACCAAATAGTCCAAATATTTTTATTCTGAAAATGAAAACTTGGAAGTTATCAAATGATTGGAAAAAAATAATGTGGTTTATATATACCATTGTGTAAGATGATGCAGCTAACTCACAGGCCTAACCTTTGTTTTAGCAGCAATTATTTTGACACAGAGGAATCGTCCTCTTTCGGCTGCTCCTGTCAGGGGTCGCCACAACGTATCATCTATTTCCACTTCTTCCAGTCCTCTGCATCTTCCTCTTTCACACCAGCCACCAGCATGTCCTCTCACCACATCCATAAGCCTCCTCTTAGTCCTTCCTCTTTTCCTTTTGCCTCGCAGCTCTTTTCTCAGCATCCTTCTCCCAGTATACCCAACAAACTCTCTGCTGTACATGTCCAAACCAATGCAGTCTCACCTCTCTGACTTTGTCTCCAAACCGTCAAACCTGAGCTGTCCCTCTAATATACTCATTCCTAATCCTGTCCATCCTCATCACTCCGAATGCTTCCCCACAACTGGCTTTTGCGCTTTATTTTCATCTTCATCTGCTATGCTCTGTGTCCATATTGCAAGTAATCAAGGGAAGGAAGGAAATTTTTAATCAATGCTTTTTTAATAATCGAGTAATTGAGTTTAATCAAGAAATTGTGACAGGTCTAATTATATATTAGTAATATTTATATATTATATGATTATTGGGATCCAAATCATTTTCAGTATTGTCTTTGGCTTACTCGTCATCTGTGAGTTTCTGCGACCTTTCGGCAAGCTCCAAAAATATTTGTTTGTCTACAGCCAATTCATCAATAACCAAAACCACAAATGTTAAATGTGTGAATTTGAGGGGATTTGCAAAACATTTAAATCTGAACTATAACTTTAATCACTCTCATCATCACTTGTCTGTCTGGGGACCTCTCTTCGGCTCTCCCTCTCCACCAGCCTCCTCTTTCTTCTCATTTTGTTTTTTTAAATAGGCAGCTATAAACCACTTAATTTTTGGAACAAGTTAACACCACAGCCAAAGAGATTGTTTTACACATTTAATCATTAGTACACATATTCCTATGTACTCCTGCGTGCAAGGTAGGAAGAGACCAACTCAGCAAAAAAAAAAAAAAAAAAGACACAGGACCAGGGAAGAAAACTTTCACTCAAAATTTGTTAACGCAGTACCCATGCCGGAGCAAAACATCATAATGATTATCATACACTTGTAGTGATGTGACCATGTGAAATTTTAATTCACAGACTCTCAATAAATGTAACCATTTTGGTCATAGTCTGGAGTATTCTGCATGTTTGGCCATTTTTTTGGTGATACTAGGTAAGTATGCCACTAGATTTAATTTTTAAGCCTTTAAATAAGCATTCATTCAGATATCGAGGGGCTATGCACTGCCATCATTTGGGTGCTTATATTGGGTTTGTGACTTTATTAATGATTCTGTCCACAGAGTGAGTTCTGTGGCGACAAACCCAAATCTGGAGCCAAGTATGGACTCCCAGAGCACCTGGTCATCTTGTCGGAAATGGGAGAGGTGACTGATGGAATGCTGGACACTAAGGTGAGGGCAGAGGAGTATGTCTGGGGGGGAGCTTGGCTCTGCATATGTATGTTAAAGAGGGCATGTGAGCGTAAGCAAGAGGTTCATCAGACTGGGGCTCGGGGGTGGGGGGGGGGGGCAGGGGGCATGTGTTCAGCTTGATTTCCTCCCCCGGCACTCTGTGTGGAGTATGCATGTTCTCTCTCTGTGCTTTAAGATCAAAAGGTGCTAAGGAGTCCTTAGCAGCTTACACACATACAGGCTATTATGCTATTTGGAAACTTCTTCTTTCCCAATCTGTTTCAGATGGTTCACTTCCTGGCCAACAACGTGGACAAAATCGAGTCTGTCCATTTCTCAGATCAGTTCTCTGGCGCCAAGCTCGTACAGGAGTACGTGAGTTTCCGTCAGGTCACTTCCTACTCATAGCCCTATGAGCCTTTACTCACTGATTTTTGTGACCTTTGTTTGTTTTAGGGAGGGTCAACCTTTAAAGATGCCAGAGTCAAGAAAGACACTACTTTTTACATTCAATGGTAAAAATGAAACTCACAGAGAACATAATGGCAATAGAAACAAACTTTCTGGGGAAATTGACCATTTTCAAATTTAAATGTATATGTAAACCTCTTTTCCACTAAGTTGGTGCTGGTGCCAATGCTGACAAGGAGCTGTTTCTCAGTTGTTGCTCAAATGGTACGACCTGAGAACTGGCCCATATTTCCACTGGTTAAAAGCAACATTTATAACAGAAAGTATGTAGGCACACAATGACAGACTGTTAGGCCAGAAAACACTCGGGGAGAAGTCACGGGCAGAACAAGCCAGGCTTTATTTAAACCAGAGCGAACAGGACCATAATCAGTAGGCAGGGATGTAGTCAAGCTCATGAAATGGGAAGGTCTGGAAACTGAGGAGGTCAATCCGACAAAGACGGAGACAAGGGACTGGGTTGGACACAAAGTCGGGATCTGGGGGCAAAGGATCAGGCACAGGACCACAACAAGTGGGTGGGGCTAGGGCGGCACAGGATACGAACAAGAAGTGCTTACTGTGTGGCCATATGGGAGTGACGATACCTTGCATCGACTGCGAGGTCCCCAGGGAAAATAAAGTTAGTTAAGACCAGCTCTCCTCCTACTCAAGCTGGCATTCTCACGAGGGGGAGGCGTGACACAAACGTGTAACGTTTTTGAGTGTGTTGTTTTTTTTTAGATGGAGAATATTTAGGCTAATGCTAATTAAGTGCTGGTTTTTAAGTTCACGTTAGTGAAATGTTCTTTTCATAAAACAATATTAATTATAACTAATTTTCTGCATTTTTGCTATGTAGATTTTGCAGTTGTACAGAAGCCGGGCCCTCACCCGTTGTTTGGACATATCCATGAACAAGCTATTATTGGGATACAGTAGTCACTGATTCAGTCATAAGCAGTTAATCCAAAATTTGTTTCACCAGAGTCATTTGACTACATATGTCGCTGTCTTTAACACATACTTAGTGGAGGAAGCACCAATTTTTGACTGTGTATCTAAGGAAACTTTTTGCAGTTGCACTTTGGAGGCTGGCTACCAACAATGAATACTGAATAGTAGAGAACTTGTCTGCTTTCTCCTGCTGTACATTAATTTCTGCACATTTTCAGCTAACCCTAAAATCAAACTAAACATTGGAAATAACAAATGCAGCTCTGCTGAAGTTTGCAGCACATTGTAGCCCCTCCTCACATGCCGTCATTATGGGCTCACAGTTTGACTGCCAATTCTCTGGAGTCAAGCCGGAGACTTTTTCTGGCACGGTACCAGTTGATTGGTAGTAGAAATATGTGGAGCCGGGTCCAAATTAGAAACTGGCACCAGCACCGCATACGTGGGAAAGGGGTGATAGTTTCAAGGCAGATGCCTTTAATAGTAATTATTTTACTACTGCTTTTGATATTCTTTCACAAGAGGATGCAGACGCCCATTTTTCTGAAGGAGATCCCCCTCAAGCTCCTCTCTGATTTGATTTTGTAGCTTAGCTCTTTAACTGAGAGGATAGGCTTGGTCCCCAATACTGGTGTGTTTGTGTGAACAGTTCCTGGCATGGGAAACGTGTCCCCCAGAGACATGGAGTCTCTGTTTCCCCTCATGGACATGGTCATCTACAGCATCGACAAAGTCAAAAAGTTCCGCCTCAACAGGGAGGTGAGCAACATTCCCAGTTCTGAATGTTTTCCTGGCACAGTTCCAGTTTTTTACCTCTAGAATCACAGCTTCCTTCATCGAACCTCCGGTTTGCTAAGGGTACAAGCTGTCATGATATTACACAGCTCTCTCCCCGCTTCACCCCCTGCCTTCAGGGTAAGCAGAAGGCCGAGAAGAACAGGGCTCGTGTGGAGGAGAACTTCCTGAAGCAGACACACGCTCAGCGTCAGGAGGCTGCCCAGACGCGCCGTGAGGAGAAGAAGCGTGCTGAGAAGGAGCGCATCATGAATGAGGAGGATCCAGACAGACAGCGCCGCCTGGAGGTGCATCTGCCACTTCTTACCCTGCTGTTTTCATGTGTGCTTCAGGATTGACCAATGAGACTTCTTAATGCCAACCTGGCAGTGAGCTCAGTACTCTCACCTCCGATATTTGTTTCCTTACCCTGCCTGGGCACACTCCTGCACCTGTCTTAGTAGTGACACACTGAAGTCTTTTATCACGTAATTTCATTAGTGTTTATTAGGGATGTACAGATGCATTGTGATGCATCGATTCAGGTGGTGATTCAGCTCCATATTCTGTGACATCAGAATCAGTTATAAACTATTTTTGGGGGCAAAATTCTCCTTTTGCTCCTACTTCCATGTTACATGCTATCACACTCATGTCCAGGAGATAGACTGTCAAAGTAGCAGCACTAGAACTTCCAAAAAGTATGATAGCTGGGGAAGGCCCATTAATATTCATAACAGAAGCATTATTTGATCTTTGCTCTACGACACTTTAGGGAAACTCACACTCGTTATGTGGTACAGAACGTTGTCTGTAATGGTTGATAATATTTGCGCTACAATGCTTTTGGGAAACACCCCTCTTCTGGGGTGTGAAAAAGTTGTTTTTGGTGGCTACAGTGAAGATACTGACGTAGCTAATTGCTACCTTAGTAGAGTTAATGTTAGCCCTCAAGATGCACGATATTGGTTAACATATTGGTATAGGTTGATGTTTAAAAATCACTTATCAATATCACTTATCAGTATTCAAAGATAACAGCACCTGAGCTAAAGACACAGCTACTAAAATAATGGAGATGATTGGACAATGTCATTTTTCGTAGTGGCTCATTCATCACTTGGGTCTCAAAGTAGCAGTCATAATTTACTTCTAGAGCTGCACAATATCACCTCACGATTATATTGCGCATGCACAATAATCACCAGAACTTTAGGTGCCTAATGTAAACATTTGTCTGGATGCTGGCTTTTCGGTACTATACACCCAGAATTTGGTAAGCAGGTTAGTCAGGGTGTCATCAGCGCACGGCAAGCCCCATGTTTACAGGGAGGGTGTCATCAGCACACAGGGTAGCCTGTGTTGACACCCTTCCCGTAAACGCAGGGCCCCCTGTGCGCTGATGACTCCCTTCCCCTAAAAGTGGGGCTCCCTGTAAATGCGGGGCTCCCTGTAAATGCAAGGCTCCCCATGAGCTGATGATGCCCTCCTCATATAGACAAGGCTCCCCATAAGCTGATGATGCCCTCCTCATATAGACAAGGCTCCCCATAAGCTGATGATGCCCTCCTCGTATAGACAAGGCTCCCCATGAGCTGATGATGCCCTCCTCGTATAGGCAAGGCTCCCCATGAGCTGATGATGCCCTCCTCGTATAGACAAGGCTCCCCATGAGCTGATGATGCCCTCCTCATATAGACAAGGCTCCCCATAAGCTGATGATGCCCTCCTCGTATAGACAAGGCTCCCCATGAGCTGATGATGCCCTCCTCGTATAGGCAAGGCTCCCCATGAGCTGATGATGCCCTCCTCGTATAGACAAGGCTCCCCATGAGCTGATGATGCCCTCCTCGTATAGACAAGGCTCCCCATGAGCTGATGACGTCCTCCCTGTAAATGCAGAACTCCCCGTGCTCTGATGACGTTCTCCCCCGTAAATCAGGGCTCCCCGTGCGCTGATGACTCCCTTCCTGTTACTGCAAGGGTCCCCTTTGCAGTGACAACGCTCTACTCGTTTCATCCTGTCATTTGCAGGAGGCAGCTCAGCGCAGGGAGCAGAAGAAGATGGAGAAGAAAATGATGAAGATGAAACAGATCAAGGTTAAAGCCATGTGAAGTCAGCATGGGGCAGACCTGAAATTCTGGGTGAATTTTTACGAGTATTCACTAAGGATGTTCCCAAATCAATGCAGTTTCTGTTTTGGTTACTTACGATTCACAAATCGTGAATTGTGTATTATAGGTTTATCTTAAATTTTTTTATTTTAAACATGCTTAAATATGGATGGTTGCAGGGAAACTTTGATCACACAGTCTGATGTCTCAAAATTCCAGAGAAATGTAAAAGTTTGACATTTACATTGGGTAGGAGCTTAGTTATTTCACGCTGGTTATTAATTCATGGGTGTTTGGTGAATTAAGGGATAAAGTTATAGGCCTTTCAGGGACTGTTGTCTTCGAATGCTTAAATTTCTTCTGTTCATGTAAAATTTGAACCAGGTGTACATTTAGGTGTGTGATAATATATTTATGCTTTCATACTATGAAAATTCAGCTGAATACAACTTTTTACAAATGAAATAAATGGCTTTATTTTTGTGAAGATTTAACTTCATTGATAACAAATAAACTTAATCTAAACAGTCATACATTAAAACTTTAAAACATTTTTCAGGTTGAAAAAATAAGTGGCAAAATCTTAAATCTTCCGCCTTTGGCAACCTGTTTCTGGTGTGTTGGAGGGTAAAGGAGTATAAGATTAACAACCCTTGTATGTGAAATTTCCCAAGGAACCAATACAATAAAATGTGTTAAACAGATAAAGGAATTCTTGCATGTGGAAAATCACAACCGAGTGGTTATGGCATTTTCAGTTCACTTAGAAAAGCTGTATATCTTTGATCTGTATCATGTAGACAATTGAAAAATGAAAGAGGTTTTTAATTCATTTGTAATTATAAATAATTTAAAAGCCTGGTAAAAATAGCTACCACTCTTTGTATAACAGAAGCACCACCTACCCTGCGGCATTCATGCGCGAGTTGTGACGTTTTGTAAGTTAACCTTGCTATGGCACTGTGACTTCAAGGAAATGGTGCAATTAAAGTTAACCTTTTGTCACTATGCTGTAAAATAATGGGAACATCCCAAATTTGTAAATAGGTTTTAGTACCTTAAATGTTACACTCGTTTGGTGTTGCTGAATGTTTGCAACACAGCAGACACTCCTCAGACACAGGGGGTTACATTTGCCCGGACAGCAAATAAATTTCTTGAATGACAGAAGAAAGAAATACCTTATGGAATTAATTTGGGGTAGGGGAGCTTTC
The DNA here is from genome assembly GCA_026777985.1 of Mormyrops attenuatus. Lineage (NCBI taxonomy): Eukaryota > Metazoa > Chordata > Actinopteri > Osteoglossiformes > Mormyridae > Mormyrops > Mormyrops attenuatus. Next base: position 32,022,204 of record JAODKC010000095.1, on the reverse strand, counting down.
TCTTTGTACAAACTTAAGCTTTAAATTAGCTGTACCGGTAATGGCAAATGATCATTTGGTGTAACAGTCAATACTGTTACTGTAAGTTATTTTCAAAGCTGCTGCCTCACCTTGCTGGGTTCAAACATGATTCACATTCTTCCTTAATTATTCAGCTGCCATTTTCCTTCCTAAAGGAAAGCGAAATGCGGAGCTGGAGCCTGAATTTCTAGGGTAGGTTATCAGATCCACAGCCCTGCTAAGGTCTCAGCATCTACTCTTATAGGAATCACATATTTAAATATTATTACCTCAACATGCATTTAATAATCAATTAATATATAAATATATAATTCATATACTTAATATTTAATAATTTCATAACAACCTTTCCAAGCATCTCCAGATGTTGCTTACTGCTTATTATATTAGATACTACAAACAAATCACATGCTGTCTGTCAAAGATCAGAAAATTTATTTGCATTGAAGATGACGTAAAAACCAACAGACTGCTTGATTGTAGCATGTAGCCATGGTGAAACGGTAAGCACCAAGTAAGCTGAAAAGTGAAATACACAAACTGACGAAAAGAGAGAATAAAGCCCAACAATTAAACTGGTCATTTCAAACCTGCCACATAAAAACAAAAAACTATACTGTCAAAAACCTTTTTTCCCAAATGAAGATATCAATAAGAAGCATGCATTCAATGTACAAGAGCTTGTCCATAAGTGAATTATGTTTGTGCCCAGAATGATGCACAATTTAAATCAGTACCTCAGTACATCACAGTTACACTGGACTTTGCCACAGAGAGGTGTCAGGTATCAGAAGCAGCTGCAGAAATACTGCAAGTGATGTGCTCACCAGCCTGCTCGTCTCAGTAATCATTTGGCTGTGGTTTTCTGAAGAGCGGCTGTGGCCTGCAGGAGGCAAGGTCTGTGCCCAGGCATGTCCGATCTACACACCTGCAGATCTGGCCTGGGGGGTGAGTCAATGCAGATGGGGTGCAGTGCTTCTGATCACATCCTGTTTGTTCTTTTATTAAGATTGAAAATGGCTCAGACAAAGATAGTTCTATGTTAAAAAATTATCCCAAATGATGGCATCATCTGTAAGAATAGTAATAAATAGTTATGTTGACTTCTAACGCCATGTTAGTAACTAGGGCTATAGACATGGTCAGAGTATAGGAGTATTAAAACAGAGTAAATAAAAATTTCATAACTATAAAGTTATGACCTGAATAGATGCTTAAGCCTCTGGCTTGACTTTATTCCATTTTGCTTTTAAAAAAAATCAGTAAAACGGTACCTTTTCCAAAGGGAGTTACAAAGAATGACAATACAATAAAATGTGTTAAACAAATAAATTCTTGCATGTAAGACACACAGGTGTAGCTTCACCTGAAAATAAAACCGGGAGTAGCCTGGTTTGCCCCATATGAGACCTTATATAAATGATTCGACCGCAATTGAAAGATTGTCATCTTACCGATACTTGAGCTGATTTCATGAAGTTCATCATTATATGTTCATCCCATTCAGCTTGCTATATTTTAATTATATCAGAAATGAGTAGAGATTCAGGATCTGAAGGTGGTACTAAACACTGCCATATATCTGAAATAAGGGCCTTCTTGGCAGCACTATCTGCCTGTTCATCCCCAGGCACACTGCAATGATCTGTCACCCAACAAAAATGTATACTGATGTATACATCAGAGACGGACAATCCCAGGATGATCTGTTTTCAGACCCATATTCAGAATGAGGTTTTCAGGGCTTGCAAACAAGAAAAAGAGTGAAAAATAAATATCTCTTCTGTTTACAATCAGTAAAATCTGAATTTAACAGCAGGGCACAAGCTTCTGCTGTAAAAATAGAACTTTCCCCTGGTATTTAGATAACTGATATTCAGTTGGTTAACCGTGACTCTGTAGCAGAGACTCGTAGCAGAGAGTCTTCCAGCTTTAGAGCCAACTGTATATATGGGGGTGTGAGTCGGAAACCTTCCCTTAATGTCCAACAACTGCTCATGGAAAGTGTTTGGATGAGTCTGGGACTTTTTTTTAGTCGAGTCCATGCAGTATATTTACTTTCTTTAGCTTCCAGAGAGGAATACTGCAGAAATGAGTCTGGGGTAGAATGTTCAGATCAAATATTTAGTTTTTCCAAGTGAAGTTAGATTCTTAGTGAAAATGATAGGATGTATTTTGGTTTACTTTCATACAGACATAACAACTGTCAATGGAAAAATGAAGGGATTTTTAATATTTTTTAAAGCTTAGTTGCATGCTCCAGGGCCAGTTTCAAGCATCTATTTTCAATTGAGGGTTCACTAGCCTCCACATATAAGCTTTGGATGAGGAAGGTGCAAAAAGCTCAAAAGCAAGCCATATGCCTTGGTGATGAACAGTGTCTACCAACTATACATACTAGTTCTTTGCTGAGCCAGAGACAATACTCCCATAATCCAATGTGGACTGACAGAACCAGCATGCAGTTAGAGACGTAATGATACTGAGCTTTCGTGACCTGTTTTGTTCTTGCTAAAACTTTTAAAGCATCTAAGCTTTTTTTTAATAAAAAAAAAAAATCTTAAAATTTTTCATGTGGGATGAAAGACAAGTCAAGACAAAATGTGACCAGGATTTTTTTTTCTCTGTCATTACTTTAAAGGGATTTCCATCCATAAACAACTCTGGATCATTATGTAATTTGCATAGCTGGCAGAATTGTGTACGGACTATCCTTGTTCTGGTGAACCTGAAACCATTAATGACTAACTGTGCATCTGGTTTATAGTAAACTTAGGTTTCCTGTCAGTTGTATTCATGTTTTTCCTCTATAGCAAATGCAGACATAATCAACATAGAGGCTATAGTGAACATCAGTTCCAAAGTAGTAATAAATATACATTTTCTTAATTTAAAAATCACTCAAAAATGAAATACGGATAATAAAATTCTAAGCAGAAAAAACCCGTTTTAGCATTCAAGGCCTAAATCTGGAAGTCAGTAGAGATGGTCACTTGTAAACATTTTGAAAAAGGTTGACATTAGTTATGCAAAGCCAGAACGATGGCATGCAGAATTTTTTCATGTTTAGAGCATAATGATGATATCATACCGCTGTGGACTGTATTTACCTCAGAGCACAAGTTAGTCAGAGGAAGTATTTTATACACAAAATAGTTTTTGTGACTAAATGGAAATAACCTGCTATAATTAAATTCTGACTAAAGCAATATAACATAGCTAGCTAACAATTCTTTCTAATATTGATATAATAGAAATGTTTATAAGCACTGGGAGAATGCTGTTAACTGAGCCACATGCACAGTGGTGCTAACCCATGTGGGGCCTCACTCTCACTCACCCCACATGACTCAGTCTGTAGATTGGCGTCATTTAGCGTGTTGCACAGACCACAACCATTTACATTCCCCTCAGTCGAATACCAGTATTCATATTTGTTTTTAATTAGTTTTTAATGTGCAGTCAAATTCTGCCTTAGTGATAAGAAATTATATAATTTTTTCACCTAACACAATAGTCTTATAAAACAGAATGCAGCTGCTATGGCCAATTCAAGTGTCTGTGAGTCTGTAAGCCTACCATCTTCATATTGCAGAGGAATGTTTTCGTCTGAGTGGCAGTGACCCTGCCTAGCCACACGAAACAATGTCGCCATTCAGGCGTCCAACCCGCGTCCTGCCACAGCAGCTTAAATGGTGATTATCGTGTTAAAATGTGCCTGATATTATGCATTAGTGCTCTCCTCAGAACATTCCAACTTCAGAACATTCTGGTTTCATTCTTACCTACGTCTCTTCGGGTTTAGCCTTCCCAACTAAATAACTACTTGTCAAGAACGGCAGCATCTTAACTGGGATCAGTAGGGCTCTGTTGCATCCTTTAACCGTACATGTCTAGAAAGGTTACCCCTTCGCCCCGAAATACAGAGGCTGTACCACAGTTGTCACCAGACCAGGCTTTTTTGTAGAGGTCTTTCAGGATGCATGAGGCACTCCGCTGCCGCCTGGTGACTGCTTGCTACACAGCCATAAAGGGGTTCCGTTCCCGGCTGCGCCCTCGCAGTGGGTGAGGCCCAGGCCACTGCATCAAGCTCAGCACCATTCAAAAGCCCATCAATGGACAAACACGAATGCTGTTTCCTCACACCCCGGGGCTCTGTCCGCTGATGCATAATGTCAGCCTTTCATGGACCAACAAGTGCCAGACAGTTCTGAAAAGCATTTTCTCATGAACAAAATAGACTTTGATTCTTCTCAGCTCTATTAGGTCCAAGACACCATGGTCTGGCAAGCTAAACACCAGTATAGTCTCTGGTCTGGGAGGACAATTCTAAAATTATAAGCACTCAGCCTTTATGTGGAGGAAGAACTGTGGGGGTAGGGTGCATATAATGGGGTAGATGAAGATAAAGGCACCAGCAGAGCTCAAGTGTGTTCAAACACTTTTTAAATGATCTCCCCCAATCAAAAACGGGAGAGCAAAGACACCAGGCAAGAGTGATGTAATTTTTATAAGTGCAACCAGGCATCCAGTGTTGGCTAACTTGTGATTCTGCCACGAAGAAACAGGGTGACCTTTTCTTGTTGACACGCCGATGGGACGATGTGGTGTCAAACAGAAATGTGAACAAATGATCAATCAGAATTTGCTCGCAGGTCATGTGTGACTATATATGTGGGCTCTGTGCAAGCACTCCTCCTTTTCTGAAGCTCTCCTCTAGGGCACATTCCTCCCTGAGCCTCCCATCTCTGCCCCCCCAGATGTGTTCAGGTGTGCTCTTTTGCCAGTCCCAGGTACTCTGGATTCTCTACTGCAGGCGTGACAAAGCCGTTGGTGAGGCTGCCATTGGTGAGGTGCAAGGGTGTAGGTGCTGTGGCCTTCTCGCCCCTGGCTTGAGTGTGCAGGCCTAAATAGTAAGGACAGACAAACGCAGGTGAGGTGCTGCCCAGGGGGATGATATACTCTGGGTTCTCCACACTGTTCCCGAAGCGCAAGCCGTTGAGAGGGTGCCGCACTCTGGCAGATGTCTTGCGGGGCAGGGTGCTGGAGCGGACAGGTGTACCTGCGGTGCCGTCTGCAGCAGTCTGGTTCACGTATTCTATTAAAGTTGGGGGAAGGAGGGGGGGAGGGTGAAGTAGCAGTCTGTCTGAGCCTTTAGGCAGCTCATAGCTCATATACACACACACACACACACACACACACAGCAGGTCTCACCTGGCTGCCGACGAGCTCCACGGGGAAGGGTATGTGAGAGGCCAGGCAGCCTCGCACTCATGGCCGCCAGGTCGCCTTTGGCAACCGTGGCCTGTGAGGGGTCATCGCAGTAGCGCCCCTGACTGCTGCAGTCTTCCGCCCCCGCATCCAGGAACATGGAGTCAGAATGGCCCCCTGCAGAATGATGGGACACGCTACGCGCCAGCAAGGGGTACCGGGGCACCCAAGGGCTGCCTGCCGGAGACCGGATGGCCAGAGCGGGGCACTGATCCTGCCCAAGGGTGCTGACAGATGAGTACAGGTACGGTCCCCCCGCCGAGGCCTCATCTTCCACACACTGCCTGGCGATCTGCGTACCAGGGGAGACCCGGTTATCACCCCACTTATCGATACCTCTTGTTATGACCCGGCGGGACATTTCTGACCATGTGTGACGGGTGTCTGAAGGGCCCATCCTTCGCTGCAGAGGCCGGCTGGGGCACCAGGTACTCCTCGGCGTCCAGGAGCTCTCGCATGTCCCCCCCCTCCTCCTCCAGCAGCATGCGGAAGAACTGGCTGTCCACTGGGCTAGACTGGCTCATGTTCCCCTCATTCTGAGGGGAGGTAGGCAGGGGATGCGTGCTGAATATATTTAATCACATCACAGATGCTCTCATTCCAAAGGCCAATCTGCACAATTTCGTATCCGAACCCTGCTGGAGTAAGCACCGAATAGCCTCAGTACATTTCGGTTTCATTTGCATCGTAGCAGTGCCCCAGGCCCTGGATCCCCCTCGACTGCCTACACTTGAATATTCCCCTGAGAAATTGCAGCAGCAGGAAGGGATGAAGCTGACAAAAAGCGGACAGTAGAGCTCTCACCTGTATGACCACATATTGGGGAGGGTCCCGGGCCATCGTGCTGAACTCTGTGACCAGCTTGCGAAACTTGGGCCGACTTTCCGGGTCAATCATCCAGCCTGCAGGTTAATGAATGCAGGTTAAGGCTCTTTTGCTAGTGGGGAATCTGGCCCTTTACTGGCTACTGCCATGGCAAGCCAGAAATTCCATGTCTCCCAGGATGGGTGAAATATCATCTCTGCTGCCAAGTTCCAGGGCCCCTGCTCAGGTCCAGGCCCCTGAATCATTCCACCCCACATACTGAACCCAGAGCTGTGGAGTTCAGACACTATGAGCAAACTAGGCATAATATAATGCAGTGGAGATTCTTTTGAATTTGTCTCCTCCATCACCAAAACTTTTGAGTAAAACCTAGGAACATAATACGCAGGTTGGCCAGTCTATACTCACACTTGACCATGATCATATACACATCAATGGTGCAGATGAGGGGCTGCGGAAGCCGTTCCCCACCCTCGAGCAGCTCCGGGATCTGCCTGGCTGGAATCAGGTCGTAGGGTTTGGCTCCGAACGTCATCAGTTCCCAGATCGTCACCCCTGGGGACACGAAGCGCTCATGCTGAATAACATCAGCTTATGGTCCAATACGTGCACTGCCAATGAGAGGCACACAGGCACAGACTTACCGTAGCTCCACACGTCGCTCTGGTGTGTGAACTTCCTGTGTAAGATGGATTCCAGCGCCATCCACTTAATGGGCACCTGCGTACAAAACCGACAGAGAGCTACTGATGCGCGGCAGGGTGCTGGGCGAAGGCACACTAATGATGACCCTCACCACAAAAAGTTACAACAGGGGCGTGCAGGGGAACACAGCAGACAAAAGCACCAGTCAGACAGGGCAGTGGGGGGGCCTAGTGCCAGCTAAATCACAGGCTTAGCAAGACGGGCTGCTGTTTTCTACTGCTGCTGCTCCTCAAGTTAGGGCTAAAAACCCAAACATTTGCTTATAACAAATTCTAGGAAGTACAGTGTGATAGAGGTGCATGTTGGGATACACATCCATAGCCCATATTGGTCCCGCTATGCGTATCCCATCTACAAACATTACAGCACAATTATTAGGCCCTGTGACCCACACAATGGCCTGTGTGCAGAATATGTGGTCAGAGGTGAAGAGAAAAGGAATATGAAAAGAGAACTGAAAGAGGCTTTGGACTGTGTCACCCATGGCAGAGCAGACAGGAAGACGCCAAGTGTTGCTGTACTTTTCCGCCTTCCGCGTGGTACTCGGTCTCATCGATATCAAGCAGGCGTGCCAGTCCGAAGTCTGTGATCTTCACGTGGTTAGGATCCTTCACCAGCACATTGCGGGCAGCCAGGTCTCTGTGGACGAGCCGCACCTCCTCCAGGTAGCTCATTCCCTGTCCAGGCACACAGTGGCGTTTGTCCACTTTCCGCTACCAAGCCCAGCCATCACCTCCCCCCCGCCCCAGGAACCCTGCCCATGCTGTAAGCTCCAAGTCCTCTGATATCAGATGTGGGCTGGCTCACCTTGGCGATCTGCATGCACCAGTTGAGCAGGTACTGGGAGCTGACACGCTCTTTGTTCTCACGCACATAGTCCAGGAGGCAGCCATATGGCATGAGCTGGGTGACCAGCTGCACAGTGGATGTCAGACAGATGCCCAGCAAGCGGCAGACGTAGGGGCTGGCCACGCCCGCCATCACGTAGGCCTCCTGCAGACAGAGCCATGGTTTCTCACTGTGTGTAAAGGCGCTTCTCCGCTGTTCTTAGTTATCGGGAATGCATCAAAACATGTGATGTGCTATACTACTAATAATGAATAATATATAGAATATGCCCTTTCAGATAATCCATGAATATCAAGGCAGATCACTGTGCATTTCAACCAATCAGATTGTGGTGACACAACCAGTTTGGTTTAGGCACACTTTGTGGTACAGGTGAGGTAAAGTTTGATTCCTGGTAGCAGTGGAAAAGCACCATAACTCCTCCAGCTGGTCACGGAATGCTCTTTCACATCTTACACTTGCAGTTATTAGCCAGCTGCTTTTCTCTATAGCGACATACAGCAGCCTTGGAACTGGCATTAAGGGCCTTGCTCAAGGGCCCAGTGGTGAGGTGTCATCACTCTGATAGCTACAGAATTCAAACCAGCAGCATAACCCACTGACCATACACCACCCCCATGTGCTCTCAAAGTTGCTCACTCTACAATTCATTAATAGGTTTAAAATGGGCTAAATTAAATAAAAGTGGATGCGAGGGATGCAGTTAATATTTCACATCTCGCAGCTCAGGGCTCTGAATGCTAGCATTTAACAGCTGATGGAAAGGGACAAGCAACCCCCCTCCCCCCCCTCCCCACAGGTGCATAAAACCAAGGTGTCCATACTCACATCCAGGATGTCCTTGTTGGCCTTTGGCGAGGTGTTCTCCAGCAACACCTTTATAGCTACTGGAATTTTCACAGTCTTCCCATCAGGGGCCCACACCCCCTGTGAGGAAAATTTGTGTTTCTTATTTGCTTTATGTTTGCATTCATTTTCATTTATTTGGATCAACAAGCGGCATTTTCACATTCTTGACGTGTCTAATCAAAGAAACTTGCATAACATAGCAGGGATGGGCAACTAGCATCTCGCAGGCTGCAACCGGCCCTCTCCGCTCTTTTTTACAGCCCGCTTGCTGTGCACAAATATTAAAAGTATGTTTTACGAATTAACAAAATAAAAACACTTTGAAATGAATACTAGCATATCATGCTGTCTGACCACTAGGAGGAGCTGGAAACAGTTACGTGTAAAAATGCAGAACACTTAGGGCAGTGGTCTCCAACTCCGGTCTTGGAGAGCTACTATCCAGTAGGTTTTCTATTCTACCTGGCTTCTGATGAGCCACACCTGTTCCTGGTATTTACCTGAGAAATGGTGTGGCTCATCAGAAGCCAGCTAGGATAGAAACCTTCTGGACAGTAGCTGTCCAGGACCGGAGTTGGAGACCCCTAACTTAGGGTGAGCTGAATACCTAGTTGAAACGAGCAGGCCTATCTAGTGCAAAGCAGACTGCCATTCCATCATTACTGACAAATATCCATGTCTGTCCACAGTGTGTGTTTTAAAATGTCTTGGTTAGCCGTCTAATTTTTCAGTTATATTGTTCAGACGTTATATATCTGGTATTTTGGTATATATGGTATTTTGATGGTATTTTCAACCAATATGTTGATTTGTTGTTAATACATAGGTATATATGTGCCTATGTATTTGTGGTAATTTATGCTGATTGAAGATGTTCTGCAGCTTAATTACAGAAATTGTAGGGTTAAGCTTTAAATATCATATATAAACCTGACTGCCCCCATCATTGCTGGTAATACATTTCATGACTTGAATAAAGTTGCCCATCTCTGACTTAGGCCCTGTTTACACTTGGTTCTAAAATGCATCTTGGGTGATCTGATCAGTAAACAGCAGTCACATGGCCATTTACATCTGTGTCTGTCGCGCATCTCCAAGATGTCCAGCTGACCAATTGTGTTCAGACTTCATTACTGCCTACATCATGCCCGCTAGAAGGTCAAATGGCCCCACGTAATTATGTCAGTTTCTATCGCCAGACAAGTGCCAGATATGTTTAGCACAGGCTAGCTAAGTAAACAAAAATGCTTCAAGAACTAAATATACATGTATGGACTATTCCAACTGTACATCAGTGCTCCTCTCCATTTTTTCAAGTTGGCATGCTGTCACCAAAATAACCACCACATCTTGGTTTGATGATGTATTTTCCTGTGACGTCCTAGTCGGGGATGCATCAGGATGCATTAGCATTTCCAGTACAAACAATACATGGTCAAATGTGTCCCAGACCACCACAGCGAGTGGTCTGAGTGACCAAATCACAATGTGTCTTAGTGGCCTTTTACGCTTGTATTTAGCGCTGTCCACTTGGGATCCAAACACCCAAAACACATTTTAAAACCAAGTGTAAGCAGGACGTTAGAGCCTTCAAACCCTTTATAAAGTATCATTTCACTGAAGCATTTTCAAGTTAATTGCCCTTTAATTACCCTGTAATTTTAAGTAAATTACCCTGTTCAAAGATTCTAGAGCAGCCTGACCTATTTTGAAGTACAACTTTAATTGCTATGGTAGCAGTGTGTGCCTATGTCTCTGTGTGTGTGTGTGTGTGTGTGTGTGTCGTCATGTACACACCTTATAGACCGTGCCAAAGGCCCCGGACCCCAGGACCCGGACCTTCTTCAGCTCAGTCTCTTTCAAGATGCGTATCTGGGCCTGGTTGGGCACTGCGCCACTGGGGGTCAGCGGCTCCACCAGCTGGGGAGCGAGGGAAGCGTGGATCCAGTGTGAAACACGAGCACCTCGGGGGCGGCCCCATGACTACTGTTTAATCTGGGCTGCTGCTTACTACATTACAGTCTGAGCTAGATGGAGACCCTGAAAACAATGGCTGCTTTAAACAGAAGCTATTAGGCGCTGCCTTCCTGCCTCGTGCTCCTGCAGGATCCTCCTCAGCGTCTTCTTCCTTCTCAGGTGTCTCTGTCGGCGCAGGAGGAACACCAGCACTGCTAGCAGGATGAGCAAGAGGAAGACTCCACCCACAGCCGCTGCTACAGAGGTGCCCAGCCTATGGGAAAGCAGCAGCAGACAAGGTACTCGCATCACCCGCACTGGCAAATCCATCCAATGGAGCAGGCGATGAGGGATGCTCACCATGCCTTCTGGGTAACAGGGCAGCCACGCTCGTCCAACACACTGCATCTGAAACACAGGGCGGGTGGGGGATCAGGTCACATGGGAGAAGACCAGTCTGCAGGGTACCATGCAGGAAGACTCACAGGTTTGGATATCCTAATATTACTAGGGTTACTACTGTCTGGTAGTATTTTCAAGATTCAAGAGGTTTATTCGTCACGTACACAGTTGTACACATACAACATGTAGTTGGTCAGTCCGAGCAGCTGGACATGATAAGAGTATGATAAAATATATAAAAATAACAATATAAAATAAAAAAATATATGAAATGTTCAGCTGTACATAATCTATACATAAGTGATATGGTGATTGTAAGATAAAAGTGATTGTGCAATATAAGTGCAATGTGCAAGAGACCTGAGAAATGTACCAACAATTTGGACAGTATGAACTGAATGTAAACAGTACTCATAGGATTATGGGCACTCGTACACAGTGTGCAGATGATGTCAGTGTTACAGTGACTGAAGAGTCACTGTAGAGTCTGGTGGAAGACTTAGGGGCATCGAGAACTGTCCTGGTTTAGGAGCCATATGACCTTATGGCAAATAGTGGCAAGATGGCGGCACGCACACACGCAGTGACTCAGTGCTCCCTGAATTTTTTGTGTGGTTAATGTTTGTGTGGTTTTGCGAGTGGATATGTGTGGACATATGTGAAGCGAAGCTAACATATATTCGAAACAAACTTTTAAATATTGGGACTAGGCACCAAATACCCATTGCGAGTGCCTTTCACCACGCACATAGGATCAGTGGATTACCCTTCCAAGCAGGAAGCGGCGGAGACAACGTAAGCAGAAGAGGGGATGCCGAGCGGGACACCTGGCTAGGTTAAAGAGGGCACCAGGCAAACCACTGCTACCCAGCCTCTCCATAGCTAATGCCAGGTCCCTGAGCAACAAAATGGACGAGCTAAGGCTGGATCTATCAACCTGGACAGTCATCCAGGACGCCTGTGTGATGATAATTACAGAAACCTGGCTTCATGAGGGGATTACAGACAATGCTATTGAGCTAGCGGGTCGCTCTATACACCGTAGCGACAGGACCAAGAGCTCCAGTAAGAGCCGTGGTGGCGGCTTGTGTATTTACGTAAATAATAATTGGTACACAAATGCCGTGGTCATAGATCGTCACTGCTCACCAGATCTGGAGTTCTTAGCAGTAAAGTGTAGACCATTTTACCTGCCACTGGAGTTTTCTGTGGCTGTTGTCACGGCTGTCTGCATACCACTGGATGCTAACGCTAAGCTAGCACTTAGCCATTTGCTAACTGCTGTCAATAAACAACAAAATACGTGTCCCAATGCCGTCCATATAGCCGCTGGAAACTTTAATCACACCAATTTGAAGAGTGTGTTGCCGAAGTTTGACTAGCATGTTACCTGTGCAACCCGGGGGATAAATATCTTGGACTGTGTGTATTCAAATATCACTAAAGCATACAGAGCCTCAACTTTATCACATCTTGGACTATCAGATCACCTGTCACTCTTTCCGACCCCAGTATATAAACCCATTATTAAAAAACTGAAGATCACTACTAGAACTGTTACGATCTGGCCCGAGGATGCAGCTTTACAGCTTCAAGACTGCTTTGAAAGGATCAGAGTTTTCCCAAAGAGGAAACCTTGGATGTCGAAGGAGGTCCAGGCACTGCGGAGGGAGCGAAATGCAGCATTCAGATCAGGGGACAGAGAGCAGTACAGTATAGGCAGATACAACTTGAAGAAGGGCATCAAGCAGGCTAAAGCTGTTTACAAAGATAAGATTGAGGATCACTTTTCCAATAGGGACCCAGCACGTGTGTGGCAAGGCATCCAGCATATTACAAAATTACAGAGCTAATCAGCAACCAATTCCAGACGACAACATCTACCTTGGCAGAAGAGCTTCATCATTTTTTTGCACGTTTTGGAACTGTAGGGACTGATAATGGTATAGCGACTCCACTTGACGCTATTGCGGACCCCCCTCTGACCCTTCAGATCCATGAGGTGAGAAGGATCATTAGCTCTGTGAACATCAAGAAAGCTGTGGGGAGCGGATGGTATTTCGGGAAGAGTGATCAGAGACTGTGCTGACCAGCTGGCTGTGGTATTTACAGACATTTTTAATCAGTCTCTGTCCCAGGCTGTTGTACCCACTTGCCTTAAAACAGCCATAATCATACCAGTCCCTAAAAAGAATAATGTCACTTGTTTGAATGACTATAGACCGGTAGCACTCACCCCCATTATTACAAAATGTTTCAAGAAACTGGTTTTACAACATATCAAATCCAGCCTCCCCATTAACTTTGATCAACATCAGTATGCCTATAGAGCTCATTGATCCACTGAAGATGCTATTGCTACTGCCCTGCACACAGCTCTTGCACACCTGGACCAGGAGAGGATGTATGTGAGAATACTTTTTATTGATTACAGCTCGGCATTCAATCATATTGTCCCCAGTAGACTGGTTAACAAAATGTGCGGCCTGGGTTTCAGTAGCACTTTATGTATGTGGATTAAAAACTTTCTTGGCACACATCCTTCTCCTAGTCTGACTATCAGCATTGGTCCTTTTATTGCTGTTCCATTGAGAGTGTTTTAACATACTATCTGACATCATGGTATCCAAATTGCACAGAGTCAGATCGGAAAAGTCTCCAGCAGGTTATAAGAACCTCGGAAAGGATCATCGGACTCACCCTGCCCTCTCTAGAGGACAATTTCAGAACCCGATGCCTCCATAGAGCTATTAACATCTCGAAAGATGCAACCCACCCCTGTCATCATCTGTTTACTCTCTTACCTTCTGGGAGGCGCTACAGAGCTCTCAAAGTCCGTACCTCTAGATTTAAGGACAGCTTTTTTCCAAGGGCTATAACTGAGCTGAACAAATCTAAACACTGCCCCCCCGACTGTGTTACATTCAGCTGCACTAAATATGCAATAATGGGACAATTTGCGCAATATGATTTAGGAGACGCTTTTAATCTCATTATTATTTTAGATGTTAGTTTTTATGTATGTATTAGTGTATTTATTATGTGTCTAAGTATGTATGTGTGGATATGTGTGTACATGTGTATATTATGTTTTATTCAGGCTTGGCACAGAAAAAATTTAGTTGGACTTCAGTACAGTGACAATAAAGTCTGTCTGTATGTCTATCTATCTATCTACCTGGAGTAAAAAGCTCCTCCTTGACCTTTCAGTTCTGGTCATAAGGATGCGGAACCGTTTGCCTGAGTTCACCAGGCAAAACAGAGTTATTGTGGGATGGGTCCTTGAAGATTTTTGTTGCTGTGGTCCTACAGCGGCAGGTGTAAATGTCTTGTAGGAAGGGCTAGGCAGATCTGGCGATGAATAGCTGTATGACACACCAAACAATTTGCCATTTCCCTATTACTGAGTGCTTTCCTTTGTCTGAGCAAACAAGGCAAGCTTCCCAGCACTGTTAGCCCCAAAAATGTGCATAAACAATTTACTCAGACAGTAGATGCAAGGGACAAAGCCAACACGAGGGACTTAATGAAGTTTAAGAATTCCATACCTAATGTTTATTTTCCATCCATCCATCCATCCATGTTATTTTTGTACAGATATTATCTCCAACATACCCAATACATACAGATCAGGCCGACCCAATCTGTATCATTAAACCATCTTAATGAATAGTGTTCCTGTTCAAGTAGTGCAGGCTAAAACCCTGGGTTCCTTTAAATCAGAGCTAGATAAGATTTTAACAACTCTGAGC
>JAODKC010000095.1:31994141-32005247 GCA_026777985.1 Mormyrops attenuatus | reverse complement strand
TTTAAAACCGGCGCGCCCCCCCGGCCCCCCCCCCCCCGACCCCCCACTAATATACATTTTTGTCCTATACTGCTATCTGCAAGACAGAGCCAGGTAATCAAGAGCTTTATTATAGCTGCATAACAAAATAAAAATGTGTGATAAATAAATAAATAAATAAAAGTTGGGTGGGGAGCAGTAAAAGGATTTAGTAGGAACCAACTACTTAATGAATTATCCCAGAATAAACGAATGACCAACATGACGGGCTGTCTGCCATGCGCAGCTGTGCTGTGCAGTACCTGTTATTTCCTGCAGGTTTCTGAACACGTCGAGCTGCCTGGGGTCCAGGGCTGAGGTGTTGGTTATAGGATCTCTTTAGCAAAAAAAGAAACAAAATCCTTGATGTGTGTTTTGAAAAGAGAAAGGCAGTTAGCGATGGGAGTACTCAGTCACTCGGTCTGCCTCAGAAACTCAATAGCAGCCTAAGCGCTTAGCCACAGATTACTGTGTCTTGTGTCTGCAATGCCAAACAAGCTGTGTTAGCTGGGAAGCTCAGGAAATGTGGATTATCTCACGTCCTCTCAGGTGGGTATGGCAGCTGGGCTCATTGCCCTGTCAGTGCTACTGTATACAGTGAAGGCCACAGTCAGCTGAGCCGAGGGGGGCTCAAATGAAAGGCGCCTTCCTTTAAGTGTGCCCAAGGCCACAGAGTAACAAGCTCATATGTCGGGGGAGGTCTGGGCTACTCTACTCATATGCGGGGGGGAGCAAACCAAAAAAACAGCCTATTCATATTTCACTGTTGGTCTTAAGACGACTGCGAAAGCTGCCAGGTTTTACTTGATACAGATGGTTGATGGCAGATGGTTACTTAAATTTAAACAGGGTAACATTCTCGTTATCTCATCTGTCTGCCGTATCATTATCAACCTCATCTAAAGTGTCTCATACTTCTAATCAGCTTTTGCTGTTCGAGTCAGTGTTGCTCTTTTTGGTTGAGTGCACAAATATTCTTCCGTTTTGTGTAAAGGCATAGCTATTGGTGTTTCATTCATTTAAAGATTATTTTTAATCATACCTCACATATTTCAGATTATAGTTAGTAGCTTTCTTTATGCCTTTAGCCTGTTCAAAACTGCCTGCTGTAAGCTGTACAATATACATACCAATATTAATATTCAATCAGTCTTAAAACACTATTAGTATCAAAAAGAGCCACACAGTTTTCATACTATAGACACATTCATATCATCACTTTTTAAGTGGCAGATTAATTCTGATGACTGCTCCTGAAAGAATGTGTTTAAAATGTATGCAACCCGAAACTCAAACCTATTTCATGTCATTTTGTATGAAATGATTAAGGAATGTTTTGAGGGTATTTTTGGAGACTCTACCCAGTAAAGGTCTGTGGCAGGAAGGCCAGACTACCAAAGATTTTCTTGCAGCCAGCGAAGAGGCCAATGTTGGACGAGTTGACGGCCAGGACTCCCTGCAGGCTGTCCATCCCCAAGCCGTAGCACACTGGGGGATCATGGGAAAGGAGGACAGGCTGAGACATGGATTGCATTCAAAATGGTTCACTCACTCAGTGCTGCCAATACAGGGAAATCTATGCAGATTTACAAGACGGCAAATGAGTCAATGAAACAAGACAATGGCTTTAAGACGTGTTGCAAACACAAACAGCAAAATACAGGAATGACAAACAGAATAAAGGAAATAAATATGGATGTGAACCTGTGACTTATTTATACTTATTATTTTTCATTTTTATTATGGTCACTGACAACCAGTCTGCCAAGACCCCTGCCTTTGACTGCCACCCGATCTACCCTAGACCTGACCCCCACGATGAGTTTCTTTCTCAGGGTGTCTGGGCTCAGCCTTAGAGATATGGTGAGGAGTTCAGGCATTTGGGAGAAATTCAAAGTAGAGCTGCTGCTCCTCCACATCAAAAGGAGCCAGTTAAGGTGGTTCAGCCATCTATCTAGGATCCCTCCTGGATGGCTCCCGGGGGAGGTGTTTCAGGCATGTTCAACTGGGAGGAGGCCAGACCCAGGACACACTGGAGAGATAGTATGTCCCATGGGAGCTGGAGGAGGTGGCTGGTGAGAGGGAGGTCTGGGCATCCCTGCTCAGACTGCTGCCCACACAACCCGACCTTGGATAAGTGGCAGATAATGAATGGATTTTTATTATGGTTATTATAATTTTAAACTGAAATGTCAACTTCAGTTTTTGCAGAGATCTGCAGTATCATTCTAAGTAACTTTTAAAAAAATGTGCTAATGTTTATATACAAATTTGCCCTTGTTTGTATTATGAATGCATTGACAAAAGACGCCACCTTCACATTGCATCATGGTATGCAGGGACTATGCTAGTGTACATCTCTATAATACAATTTGTAATGCATTTTTGGTATTTCACAGTGTACTATACAGTGAGTCAGAAAAGCCATTGAGAATTCAAAGCACTGCAAAATGGCAGATGTGCTCTGTAATGCTCTATTTCAGTAATAGGGAGTGCCACAGTCACACTGGAGATGGTGAAGAAGGGGTGAAGCTGAGCCAAACCTTGGGGACAGTTGTCATCACACTTCTCGCACTTCTGCACCTCTCTGCCATCAGGCAGACTGGTGATGACCTCCCGGTTGGCTTTGGGGCACATCATGGTGCAGGCCACCTCTATGGCCAGGAAGTTTCCTGCATGGAGAAGGGGGAGGGGCATTTAGCAGGAAAATGGGGAAGCATAATGGAGGAGCTGTGTTTGGAAAAACGTACGGAGTGGCTTAGTTACAAAAGACACACAGCCAATAGCCATTGCTTCAGGTTTAAATCTGAGAAGCAGACTGACTGTTACACCTTCATGGGTGGTGCCCATCCCAAAATGAGGTTTGTAAAAGCCCAGCCATATGGGTCAGAGAAAAAAATATGCATGTTAACATGTTAAGTCAGAGAGGGCTCACTGGGGGCCACCATTGACTCACACATACAGAGTCGGCGTGTGAATTTCAGCCCGTGTTCTATGTGTGTAGAGTATACTCTTCTGTGTTGTGTGGGTTTCCTCCAACAGTCCAATGATATGCAGTTAGGCTAATTGCGATATCTAAATTACCCACAGAGTATTATTGTGTGTGTGTGTGGATGTGATGGACTGATCAGCATCTCTAAATTCACATTTACATAATTAGTAGATGGTTTTGTCTAAAGCGATGTACAAGCAAGGTAAATAGCACACTGCAAAAATTCAAGTTGTGAAGGAGTTGGCGAGGCATAAGTGCAGCTAGGCTGAGATTCTATTATGTGCCCAGGGACAAGTGCAAGTGCAGTACTGGAGCAGGTGCTACACAACAATTTCTAACAAGAACCTAATAAGACTATTCAAGGACCAGAAATGCAACATAAGAACATTCAAAGAATGCACTGCCCATCACAAAAGTAGAGAAACTGAGGAGCAGATGTGTCTTAAAGGTTCTTAAAAGTAGAGAGGAAGGCTGATGTTAGATGGGATTGAGCAGCTCATTCCCCCACAAGGGGAATGCCAAGCGGCACTGGTGTGCTGACTGAAGGGGGCAAGATGAGACATGGGTCTTGAGGAGGCTTTTGATGGAGATTGGTGCCGGTCCATTAATGGACCTGGAAGCCAGCATGAAGGACTTAAACTGAATGGGCGTGCCAATAAATAGAGACAGTGTCAGTGAAGAGACACAAGCTGGGGTGTGACATGAGAAAATTTAGGCTGAATGAATATTAGACAGAAAAGGCTTCATCTGATGATTAAATTGGAGGTGATGGTCCTTCATCCAGGCTGCGATATCAGCCAGGCGCGCAGAGGTCATAGCTGAGACTGCAGTGTCATCAAGAGATTTTGGAGAAACCATAACATATGATTATGTTTAATTATGTGCCCTGCAGTGGACTGGCATGCCAACTCCTTGTACTGGATAAGCGTTTGGAAGATGGGATGGACAGATGGATAAAGTCAGAAATGAGTGAAGGTGAGAGAGGAGCGGGGGGCACCACCAAACGTACGAGGGCACTCTTTCACACAGGCGGCACCAAAGCTGAACTTTTTGTCCTTGTTGGGCTTGAGCTGGAACGTCGACGGCTCGTAGATGTTGGCCAGTGGACAGCTATCTTTACACAATCCACTATCATTAAAGTGTCGACAAGCCTGTGGGATGAGAGGCGGCAGTAAAGATACATCGCACACTGGGGATTTCAAGGCATCATGGCATTAAAGCAATCATGGCTGCTGTCAAACCTTTTAAAAAGATTACTTACAAAGAATTAAGGAGAGCAGTGAGGACTATGTTAAATGTTTCATTATACTGCTGTGCAATGTCTTTGAAACTTCATAGTGCTGACTTAGCAGCACGTCACAGGCTTTCTGGGGGTTTGTGAGATCATAGCTTTGTCTGGATAATCGAGAGCTACGTTAGTTAGCCTCACCAGGCAGTCTGTGTCCTTTGGCCCAGTGCAGCCCGCTGCACACTGCTTGTGGCAGCAGTCATTGTGGCGCGTGCCCTTACAGCGCAGGCAGCCAGAGGTGCACAGCAGGCGGGTCACTGCACAGACAGAGAAGAACCAGCTGTTCGTCGAATTTTGTCCCATTTTAACCATGAACATCTACACAAACTTCCTAGCCAATGAATCTCCTCCTTAAACTGTTTTCATTCACAATTGTTTAGCACAGGATGTTTAAACCCACTGAATTTTATGAGATGTGTCTGTGGAGGAACTTTAAAACATGATATCTGTAATATGTCCTGATATGTCACCCACACAACCTTCTACTATTAGCTGTTGCATCACCCAGATCAGTTACGTACAGTCTGACATGGGACAGAGCCGTCCAGCTTACAGACGAGAGCAGACAGGGGCTCTGTGTGACTCACAGGTTTGACAGTCCTGCTCTGTCTGTCCCCAGCATCCCCGCGACCCACACGCAGGGGAGCAGCTCAGACCTGAAGACGCAGAAGATGCCACTGGGTTTCACCATGTGTGGATGCATGACTGTTTTCACAAGCTTGTAAAAACACGGCATTGGTGCCGTTTTACATACGACGAGAGAACCATGTTCGGCTTCTTACAGTTGGATGGCTGCACCTGCAGTCGCAGGTGGCTCTGCGGGTTCTGTTCATCCAGCGCGTCACTCCAATTGATGTGCTGGGGGAAGCACAAGTGAGGGTTCCCCCAAATGTACACCCCACCAAGAAGGATCTCTACAGGTACAGACAAGGGGTCACCAGCACTGTGAGAACATCATCAACCCCCATGGAAACAGGCCGACAGGTTTTAGACCTCTCTGCTAAAAGGCTTCTCTCCAAATTGTCCTCTTCGTCACTCTCATTACCCTCAACCTATTAAATCCACAAAATGCACCTGCATATCTCTTGTAAGTCTACCTCCTCTAGCTTCCTCATTAACCCCCAAAGTACCCCCCACTCTGCCTCACCCGTCAGACTCCTCATTAGCAGCTCCGTCAGCCCAGAATCCCCAGGGCCGCTGTTGTTCAGCACAGCCAGAGCGTATTGCGATTCGTAGAGCTGGCTCCCGCGAATGATGCGCAGGCTGTCCAGTGGCACTGAACTTACCGAGACGTGGGCCACCAGCACATAACCCTGCACCTCCACAATGCCCTGCGGACATGGGGCCAGCGGGGGACACCCAGAGGCCATGTTAAAACCGCGGAAGAGAGAAGGAAAAGTAAAAGGAAGAGAGACTGACATGCATTCACAGACAAGATGGGCAGCAAAAACTTGTTTTACAGAAAAATGCACAGGGAAAATATAAACAAAAGCAGACAAAAGAAACATCTCAGGGTGCTGCAGAGCGAAGGTCACAACGGCTGCCAGAAATCATACCTGCAGAAAGCCAAGGTCCAGGTTTCCGTGCAGGTGGGTGATCTCCAGGTTCCCATGCACCACCTGGCAACCAGTGTAGAGCAGCTGCAGTGTTTTGTAGTGGTTTTCCAGGCTAGACGGGAGCTGCAGCTTCATGTCAGTGCCGAGACATACTGGGAGGGTGCGATGGGCAAGAATAAAGAAATAAAATCAATAAATAAGCAAACAACCACAGCAACTGACAAAACTAAAGTAATCACTATGCACAGGCTGTAAACGACAGGCATATGAAGGAGGAGGATGGAGGTCCCCTTCCGAGTCTAGGTTCCTCTCAAGGTTTCTTCCTGCTAGAGCGAGTTTTTCCTTGCCACTGTCACCTCAGGCTTGCTTGGTGGGGTTTGGGTCGGTTATATGTAAAGTGCTTTGTGACAATGACTGTTGTTAAAAGATTATATAACTAAAATTGAATTGAATTGAATATGGACAAAAAAAATGGGTTACAGAAACAGACAATAAAAACAAAACGAGGGAATCCTTAGGAAAACAACCCAAGACACATTAAACTGTCATTGACACCAGATCCAATCTGTGAGGTGTACTACAAAGGGAGAGTTAACAAGCTAGAGCCGGTTGTTATCAACTCGATGAGTTGACTCAGGGTTCATCCGTGTTCACATAAAAGGGGCGGTATCAGCACTGCAAACTAATGCCGCCCTTTGATAGGTAGGGGCCCATAGGTCAGGGCTGCCCACCCCTGCTCCTGGAGATCTACCACCCTGCAGAGCTTAAGTGCAGCCCTAATTTAACACACCTGATATAGATAATCAGACCCTTCAGTGGTGACTGTGTTAGAGCTTAGCTTCAACATAATTGGCTCTAATACTGAGATCTTCCGGAGCTCGCTACAATAGATAATACCCAACCCACTCTGCAAACTTTGTCGTCAGCACCCCTCCCCTTGGCAAATTTAATCTGTCCTTGCCTTGGCAAGGGACTGGCACCAAATATCAGGACTGGAATAAAAAAAATTCCTGGTATGGGATAGAAAAGGAAATAATTCCTATTACTCAAAATGGAAGTAAGCCTCGAGAAACCTTGCTAAGCCACCAAACTTGCTTCATAGTAACCCCTCTGGGATGAAAACCTCTGTCACTTTCCACGGTGTAACCAAACAACAAACACTGGAAAGACATCTATTCCAGATATCTACGGATTGATATGAAGAGGCAGGACATAGCCAGTGAATAAAGCAAAACACTCAAATGGTTTCAATTTGAATAAAATTGACTTTAAGAAATTTAAAATGAGCCTTTTATTTGCTTTCCCCCAGGACTCCTCCCCTTTATTTTTCCCTTCCCCAAAAGTTCTCAGAGGGCTGTCTGTGCACAAATTCGGTCCCTTGTACAGATCTTGGCATGCATCTCTCTCTCTCTCTCTCCCTCTCTCTCGCTCTCTCTCTCTCTCTGAGAGAAGTGTGCTACTGTACCCCCTAAAGACACCCAAATGTGTATACACATGCACGCATGCAGGCGACATCCATGGCTCCCTTAAACAAACACTTGATTCTTAGTATCGGTGGAGACCCCAACCTCTCACACAAGGAGGTGGGTCAGCGACAGCCAGTGGACTGCAAGCTGAATGGCCAAGCCTCAAAACGAGCGGAAACCATATGGTGGCAAAACAAACGTGCCACCTACCCTGATGGGTGTGGTATGTGGCTCTGTGGGTTCGGACTCTGTGCCTGTGATCGGAAAATCACTAGTTCCAATCTCATGACTGGTGAGTGATGTCACTGTTTTAGCCCTTGAACAAGGTTGTTTTGCCCCAGGGACACTGCTGCCAGCTCTCTGATCCTCACTTACACATTCTTCTGGGAAAAAAGCCTCTACTGAAAAACATGTATTTGCAAAGATTTCACCATAATCTGTGCACACACCCCCAGGCCCGGGCTGCATGGGGGGAAATGAACCACCATCATTAATCATTATGGCTGTGTGCTTCCGGGTTATTCAGACACACCTGGACATCCAAATGTGCCTCAGTGTGTCCAAAGTCCTCTCCCAGAAGCTATACACCACTGGAATAGACTCCCTTCAGCCCCCTGCCCCCACCTTCCTACACTGAATCTACATTTTTTTTTTCCACATCTACATTTTAACAATCAAGTGTCGCCTAACAACAAACACACTCAGAGCACCTGGACCATGGTATTAGCACATATTCATGCATCAGATTGCCTTAATATAAGCGCAGGAATGAGGTATTTCTTAAAATCGTGGTGAATCGAGAAACCATTCCCTGCCCTATTGCTGTGTCGGGTGTGAAGTGCTCTTTAAAACAGGCACAAATGACTCACCTGGTGACTTTTCAAATGTTTGCTCCCGGAAGCGATACCTACTTGTGACTGCATGTTTGCATTTCCTTTTGTGTGAGAAAGATCTGAGTATCTGACGAATTTGTTTTAAAATTTCTGTTTTGTACTGGATCCAATATAGAAAATTTGAAATAAGTTACATTAATGTGCCCCACTTCTGAGCACCAAATTCCAGTAACATCAAAAAATTTCACTTGAGTTTTTTCAGTCATGTACATAATGAAAAAAAATGGTAACATTTTACTTGACGGGGCACAAATAATACAGTATTATGCTATTAGTTTGAGGTTATCTAACAGAAAAGTAAGTCTTAGTTGCATACTCATCTCATGTTAATTCATCATTAATGATGTCTCAAGCATTTAATGATGTTTTATCTCAAGCAGTTACTATATTTGTTACTTTGTTAATTCTGTAAACCTTTGTGAACTGCTGTAGGAACATAACACAAGTGAAATACTGATCTCATGTTCGTTCATCATTAATGAATCGTGACGCATCTTTTATCTAAATTAGCAACTATACTTGTTCATGATCTGTGCATGAGGACGACTTCAGTAGTAATTGACTTATTACTAAGTATTTGTGGCTTTCAAGTAAAGTGTTCGATGATACTTCAGAATGAAGGCAAATTGTATAGCAGTTTACGATTAGCTACTAAATTAACACAATTAATTTACAGTTTGGTAACACTCATAGACAAAAAAGTCATGTGTGTTCTATAATTAATTCCGTTCTATAGTAAAGGTCTCATATATAGAATCAGTTATCCCAAAAGTGTCATACTAAAACAAACAGATTTTGAGGGGTGATACTACATTTTAATTCCTCTGATGGTCTTGATGTCCATCACATGCACACAAAAATATTTTCAGAAAAGCTAATTTTCCCAAAAACTCCTACACGAAGAATTACATTGTTTAAAGCAGTTTTTTAAAACAAAATCACTGGGTATCCCATAATAGTATACTGTCTGAGTTAGGGGTGCAATGATTAATTGACTGAGTTGACTAAAATTGATTACCAAATTAATTACCAACTAATTTATTAGTCAATTATTTGGTGACCTCATCACGTGTGTTTCTCGCGCTAACTAGAAATGTTTTGATATTACCGCTCATTAGGAAGCAGTTAACCAAAGCGTGATAGTAGCTTCAAAAACAAAAACCCTGAAGTGTGGGAGTATTTCACACTAAACTTAGTCTCCTGTATTGATAGCGGCTCCCTGACTCCCATAAATGATATACAATATCCCAGATTTTTTTTTTTTACAGCGTGCCCAAACTAGAGAGAGAGAGTGTATGTGTGTGTGTGTGTGACAGGTGTAGTGACAGTGTGAGAGAGATCTGCTTTGTATTAGCCTATACTGTTATACTGATGTCAGGTATACAGTATAGGCTAATACAAAGCGAAAGTGTTGAGTTTGTGTGTGTGTTCAGTGGTGTGGACCAATTCAGCATGTGTATGTGCAAGTGTTTCCGTATTTTGCCTTAAAACAGTCTCATACAGTCTCACATATCCTCAATTTAAATACAGAACTGTGATTGTAAAATTTAGTTGCAATGGAGTGTAGACGGACAGCAGAATGCACAAAGCACAGAATGCACATTTCTATCCTTACTATTAAAATTTAAATTTAGATGGATTGCTTGGTTTACTTGATTTAGGGAAAGCTGAAGTAGTTTTGGTATATTTAATTGCTGCTATATTGCTTATCCTTGGTTTAAGATTTTAACAGGACAAGTGGATATTGGATTTTTAAGAACCTTGTATTAACAGGAACGTTCATTAAAAAGGAGTGCAGGAGTATTCAGCTTTATTGTCTTGATTGTTAGCAAATGCATGAAACAACCTCATGCTAAATTTCAAAGCTGATAGCTGATACCAAATAAGTAATTTAGTAATTAGGCGATTCGTTTCAATAATCGATACATTAATCGACTATCAAAAGGGTGCTTTGTTGCAGCCCTAGTCTGAATCATTGATTTGAAAACCAAATGGATTCAAAATACACAATCAATGTATAATAAATTATGTAGATCATAAACTGGTACTGGTGATCAGTGTAGGTCAAGAAAAGAAGATGTCAAGGCCGTACTTGCCCTATTGCAGGATATCTCTAAGTTGTCATAAATTGCTTTAGAAATGTTTGAAAAAAGGAACAAACAACCTAGCAGCCAGTGCCACTAGAAAAAGTAGGTACAGAATAATCGGTCGTAGTCAGTTTTATCATCTGGAAGAAGGGTGGCCAACCAGTCCAGCTTAAAGAGGCAAAAAAACCTGACACCATTGCAAAGAGCTGCACTATACATGGATGCCCACAAACAGCAACAGTGACTTATGAGCTTTATGGCATAATATACAGCTTAACAGTTTTCATAGGTCACTCAAAAGCAGCTCTTTTACATGTATGTCCATAAGAACAGAGTGTTGTTTTGACTTCACTTGTTTTAGTGTAGAAAAAAAAACTGATTCACAGACACAAGTTGATCCAAACGTGTGTAGAGTTCACGCATGCATAGTGATGGACTGGTGTTATGGTGGCGGCCCGAACAATAGACTAACACTTAGGCAATCCCTCATTTTGTCTGTATTTCGGATGGTGGTGCAGGAGTCATTCTGCACTACTGTCTGTTACAGTGGTGATTTCATTGCCATTAACTTGGTGAATGTTACACAGGGCAAATGTTCAAGGCAAACTGCCATTTCTTGTAGCTACAGAAACCTGTAGAATTATTCATAATATGCAAATGCTTCCAAAATGTGTTTATTTCAAGTTGTAAGGTAATCCACGCAGGGAGTAGAAATATAAAGTACAGATGTTTTATGGGTTCCACGGAAATAAAGGTAGCTGATTACGAGAAAGACCTCGGTGTATATGTTGATGCTTCCATGTCCT
>JAODKC010000095.1:31974052-31992050 GCA_026777985.1 Mormyrops attenuatus | reverse complement strand
GTTAGGTTCTCCCCAAACGAGCTTGATGGGCCGAATGGCCTCCTCTCGTTTGTAAATTTCTTATGTTCTTATGTAGGGTTTTTTGAGGATTTCACAGATGTGCAAAAAAAATCGCAGATGCAAATAAGTTCAGTTCCAATGAAATTTTCGCAGATCTGTGAATTCGCAAATCACAAAGCGCGAATACACGAGGGCTGACTGTACTGGTACTTTTAATTTTTCCACATTTATTGACAGTATTGTCAAATGTTTAAATGCCTTTTGATTTACCAGAAATTGTCTATATTTTTAAATAATAATAATTTAAAAAAACACTCTGGAAACCAAGAAAAAAAATTGAGAACACCTACAGAACGGCCCCGAACAGCACAGGAGCAGGTTAAGAGCTCCATGTACATCAAAGACCACAGGTTCGCCACCCCAGATCTTTAACAATCAGTTCTACTGTCTAGCTGTGTGATCTAATTAGTCCTGATTGACTATGCTAAAGTGATGCCAATGGCCAGGCAGATTTCACTCTGTATGCTGATGGTGTGGTTCACAGCTAGCCACAGAGAGAAGCGACAGCACACACTTTGCCAGAAAAAAGACAGACAGTCAAAAATGTTGAATTATTGAAATGATTAAGGCTGGCATAATTTGCTTAAAACTTTCATTCTTCTTTAGTTCTTCCTCTCATGGCAGTAAATTAAAGTTAAATGAGGTAGCAGGTAGGAAATCTGCTATGATGTTAAACTATAACACTAAAACAAGCTACAAGACTACTTCCAAATACTGTGCTGTTCCTTCGGTTTAGTGCTTGGAAACAGAAACAAAGCTGGAGAGCAATTAGCTTTTGCAAATCCAGCAACCTCTTCAATGCCAATACATTGTCCAAGCAACCCAAGCATCACATTTTCACCTGTACATCATATAAATCAAATACATTACATTGTCAGTGCCAAATAGAGGAAGAGCTGAATTCAAATAACGAAGATATGGCCTGAAGGAAATTGTGAAACAGATAAAAAACCATTTAGAGATGCTGAATCTCTTTAATAGAGAACCAGAGGAACTGGGCAGAATTTTGAAAAAATCATCCAAGAGGAATCTGGTTGATCAAAACAAAAGAGTAGGAGAAATCAACACAAACAGCAGGAGACACAGTGGAAAAGAAAAGAAGTCAAAATCAGGAAAGACAAAGCACTAAACTGAAAATTCCAGAACGCTACCAGGAAAGCTGAAGAAGAAGAATATTACAATACTTGCAAAATCATTGAAGAAAGAAATAAATAAATAATATTTGGGGGATTAAAAATAAATCCTAAGTGCAAGAAGGTTTGTTGAAGCAGAAAGATCAAACAAAGACGGAAGGAATACACAGAACAAGGAAATGAAAAAGTGTTAACCACATTATGCCAGCAAATATGGAAAACAGCTGAATGGCTTAAGGAACGGAAGAGACTGGAAGAATGGAAAACAGTCTGCAAATTACGAGTATTATACAATTTCCCTCATATCATATACCAGTAAGATTTTGCAAAAGATCATTCAATGTTCACTAGATTCCTGGATAAAAAGAGAACTGCCAGATGTGCAAGGTGGATTCAAGAAAGGCAGAAAAACAAGAGACATCATTGCTGACGTACAATGGATAATCAAAAAAGGAATACCAGAAGGAGATCTGCTTTACTGATTACAACAAAGCCTCCAATTGTAAAGACCATGTCAAACTACGACAGGCTCTCAGGAAATGGCTGTTCTGTAACATTGCATGTCACAGTCCTTATGAAGAATATCTACATTGGACAACAAGCCACAGTTAGGACAAGCTAAACAGGGAGAAACTGATTCCAGGTTGGTAAAGGAGTTAGACATGGTTGTGTATTATCACCATGCGTATTCAACTTGTATGCAGATCACACGAGAGGAAGAAGACGACTAGAGAGGACTCCCGATTGGTGGTAGAAACATCAACAATGCTGACACTGATATGCTAATGACCCCATTAATTTCTTTCATTGCATTTCTTGTACAGTTCCGGGATGGCAATTTGTGAAAAATAGGTCCTCTCCTGGGGCTGACACCTTATCGCGGTGGAGGGGTTTGCGTGTTCCAATGATCCCAGGAGCTAAGTTGCCCAGGGCTTTATGCCCCTGGTAGGGTCACCCAAGGCAAACAGGTCCTGGGTGAGGAACCAGACGAAGTGCGGCTCATTAGACCACTTACTGTATGATGAGTATAAACATGGATTCATGATTTCTCTTGCCCGGACGTGGGTCCCAGGCCTGGGGGTGGGGCTCGATGGCGAGCACCTGGTGGCCAGGCCTGTACCCATGGTCATGAGCTATGGGTAATAACCGAAAAAACGCGATTGCGAGTACAAGCGGCCGAAATGAATTTCCTCCACAGGGTGGCTGGGCTCTCCCTTAGAGATTGGGAGAGGAGCTCGGTCCTTCGGGAAAGACTCAGAGTAGAGCCGCTACTCCTCTGCATCGAGAGGAGCCAGATGAGGTGGCTTGGGCATCTGCTTAGGATACTTCCTGGACGCCTCCCTCGTGAGGTGTTCCGGGCATGTCCCACTGGGAGAAGACCCAGGACACGCTAGAAGGACTATGTCTCTCGGCTCGCCTGGGAACGCCTCGGGATTCCCCCAGAGGAGCTGGATGAAGCAGCCAGGGAGAGGGAAGTCTGGGTTTCCCTGCTTAGACTGCTGCCCCCGCGACCCGACCTCGGATAAGCAGTAGATAATGGATGGATGGAGGTCCTTGACAGTATTATATATGACCGGATTAAGCGACCGGATCATGTTTTTAAAACCCTCTTTGCTGAATGCGTTAATCGGTACCATGTCTTTTGCAAGATGGAAAGTTATCATATCGGTTATTTCCTTCTGTTGTTTGGAACCTTAATCATATGCCGTAACACTGGAAGAGGCATCTGAAATAGTTTTTTGTTTTGGACGGCAATTGGTGCTGGGCGGTTTACTGGTTCATACCAAAAACCGTTTTTTATTATTGTTATGATGTGAATTTTTCTTATACTGCAATACCGGTTTAAATAGAGTACACAACGAAAGCGGCGCAGCTGCAAACTGTTTAAGAGGGGACCTTTTTCACTGCTGCACCACTAAAAATGTACCACAAAAGATCAGAATCAGAAGATATAGCTGACACTGGAGTTGAAAATAATAAGACACTGGGGTCGTCAAATATCGATTCTCAGATACTAAATGATATTAAAGTATCTGATTAGATAATCATTTTCACCATTACTGATACCAACAGTGCGGTTTTCGCCTCATTCGCCATACTTCAAACAGCACCATTACAGCGCAGGCGCGCGTGCACGCACGCGCACTCACACAGCCCCTCCTCTCCTCTCAATAGCTACTGAACGCATTCGCACTGGTTAACACACACATACCAAGTTGGCCAAACATGGCATATGCTGCAGTTGAAGGCACTTCGCAAGCTGGTTTAGTTAAAAAAAAATAATACGCAAAAGTGCCATTTGGAAGTATTTTGCAGCCAAGCATGGAAAGGCTAAGGATGTCGATAAGCCTCTATGCAAAGTGCTACAAAGTTGTGGCGACCAAGTCAAGTAGCACGTCAAACCTGGTGAAGCATCTTAAAGACCGACATCCCGGTCTTTATGAGAAATTTCGTGAGGTCAGTAAAGCTCGCATTCCAGCAACACTGAACTATTAAACACTTATCAAAAATGTTAACTTGGCTGGTGCACACCTTAACATTAGCCATTTATCTATAACCAGTTAGCCAACAAACACGTTAGCCATATGTTATCATTAAGGTAGCGGATAGGCGCAATGCCTAATAATAAAATAATATAGTTCAGTGTTTCCCCTAGGTTTACAACTTGGGGGGAGCAGATGAATGCGTGCTCTCTGGCCGCTGGTGGGAGTGTGCTCACCTGTGCGTGTCTGTGCATGCGCATCGGGGCAGAACTCCACCATGCATGATACAGAGAGCAGAGGAGAATTGTAAACGCACGACCATGTAAATGAACAAAAATGACAAGCTGTTGTGTAAATAAGATAAATAACATAAGGCTATTTAGTTTGTTTAATAAAAGGACAATGTATAGGCCTGTTCTATAGGAAAGGGAACATTAAATGACTTCTGTTGTGATCTGGCGCTATATAGAAAATAATTTTATTTAATCTTAACTTGACCTTCAAGGGGGGCGGGGCATCCCCCTAATATAATGGTAGGGGAAACACTGTAGTTAATCTGGGAACAATGCAAAAACGTAAAACAGAAATGTGTCCTATAAAATCCTGTAAAATGTGGTAAATGCCCAGTCATACTTAAAAAAAAATAAAAATACCGTCGTATATCGTGAAACCAATATAACAAAAAATACCGCAATATAAATTTTTGGTCATACTGCCCAGCTCTAACGGCAATCAGATTTTGCTTTGCACTCATCACACTGGGCTTTGTGGTGCCGATTTAAATGAGCAAACAAGTTAGTTGCGTTTCCCCGTGTTGTGGCAACAACTGCAAGGCACTGTTGACAAATGACCTGTTTTTGGTCGACGTCATGCTTTCTGTAGCCAAAATAATTCCACGCAGCATTTCTTTTTGCAAAAAAATCATTGTTTTTTCCAGTGTTTTTATCCTGTTCCTCACTCATTTTTACGCTGTAGTGAAATTGACGGCTAGAGGGAGCAAGCTGATCAAGAATGTTTGTGATTGGTGGTTCGTTCTACGATCAACATGTTTCTTAGCTGCGCGTGCAAAGCTGCATGCCGGCTCCGTATCCAAAAACCTTTAAATTGACCTAAATTATATTAGATAGACTTTCGTGGATTGTTTAATAATAAGAACAGTGTGACATTTGTTAGTTTAGCAAAAACACAAAAAGCGTTGTCCACGCTGCATAATTTTATTTGCGTTACTTGACATCGCACGTCCTGCGATGTGACTATTGCACGAGCATACATCGCGATGACGATGCCGAAACGATATATCGTGCAGCCCTAGTGCCAACCTGCAACATGTTTGTAATTCATTATTAAATGTGAGCCGCACGTTGATATTTCATTTTCCATATTCCATATAAAGACCTATATATAAGCCTAATGTCATTCCACTGGTAAGCTCTGCAAATTTCATCAGTGGCTCCCAGTCATTTCAGTGTTTACATTCTATTTGCGCATTATAATAGCAGATTCTGGAGGCGGCATGGTGGTGCAGTGGTTAGCACTGTCGCCTGGGACCTGGGTTCAAGTCTCGACCAAGGTTCCATATGTGTGGGGCTTCCTCTGGGTACTCCAGTCTCCCCCCATAGTCCAAAAACATGCTGAGGCTGACTGGATTTTCCAAATTACCCATAGGTGTGCAGGTGTGAGAGGATGGTTTGTGAGTATGCCCTATGGTGGGTTGCCGCCCCATCCTGGGTTGTTCCCTGCCTTGCGCCCATGGCCTCTGGGATAGGCTCTGGACCCCCCACGACGCTGAATAGGATAAGTTTCAGAAAATGGATGGGATGGAATAGCACATTTCTTGTGATGTACATTGTGCACTATATGTAGGGATACACGTTGTTTGTATTATACATGTGCTAATTTTCTGCTTTGTACTAAAATGAATGTAAATTTGTACAAATGACTTGTGTGTATCACATAGCTTGCACTTTTGCCTCTTTGTTGTGTACAGGCTGACCACCTAATCCATGTCAGGGTAGACACTATGACATACTTCAGGTTTCACAAACTATCCTTAAAACTGAAAGGCTCCTGTGCTTGACTAATTAGTTCAGTTCTTGTGCTTTTACTGGTTTGCTTCCTTGATTGAAAGACTCATACAGCTGTTTCACATCAACATTAGTGACACATGCGTGATTACAGGAAATTGACCAATCAGCACACAGCAAGAATTCTGTGCTAAAGTGAAATCCAGGTCTTTTTGATTGAATCTGTAGTTTGCAATCCCCATCCTAGCTCATAGTGTCCCCCCTGACATGGATTAGGTGTCACCCTAGTTGTGTATCTTGTGCTTGTACATATTCCCTGTCTGTATTTGCTTTTGTTGTTAACTGTCTATTGTCATTGTGCCTCTATCTGTAGCAAGCCATGCCAGCACAAATTTGCACTGGCCTTAGTCATGTGGCAATAAAGATTCTGATAACAATTCTGATTCTGAAATGGTTTGAATTTAGGTTTTCAAAATTTGATAGAAATTAAAGACTTGCGATGCATCATATCATTCCTTCAATGATCGTAATCAAATCATATCACCTTGAATCCAAAGATTTATACCCTTTCTCGACAGTAAGTTCATTACACATAATAATAATCATCCTTTAGTTTACCATGGTAGAATTCAATTCAAGTAATGTGTATTTTGTTGTAATCAGTAACACATCTGGATATTCATTCGCTGTTTTCAGCTATACAAATTGCCAGTACGTGAGAGATTTTTCAGTACATCCTGGCATGCTTTCTACCTGCTCCCTGTGTTCCGATAACACCAAAGATTCATGGAAGAAACATTAAACAGGGATATAAGTATGTTTTAATTTAAATAATACAATGTTTTTTTTTGTATTAAACAATATAAATCAGAAAATATATGCTTGATGGCATAAGCAGGTAAAAATCACTGAGTAGGCCTACATATAGAGCCAATTTTACATAACTTAATTATCTAGTAATGGTTTTAAAAAATATTTTAATATATTAAAACACCATTAATTTGAACAATATTAACCATAGAGAACACAGCAATGACTGTTCACCTGCAAGAAAACACAACGTGTCGAACATGATAAGTATGTTAACATGCATGACACAAGTTCACCCCTCCTTTCCACAAGAAAGGATGCTGTTGGTCGTTGTAGACATTAAGGAAGAGAGAGAGAGAGAAAGAGCCAGAGAGAGACAGACGGACAAAAATATAGGAGAGAAAGGGAAAGGGAGAAAAGAGTCACGCGTGAAAGGCAGCACATCTGGAGCTTCAGTGTTTCCCCCGGCCAGGAACAGATCTCATTTACCGGCTGGCTTCGCGATGGATGTCGCCAGTGAAAGTTGCAGATCCGGTTTTTACATTTTTTAAGTGCTCAGCGCCTCCGTGCCATTTCCACGTTGTACTCCAATTATGCCGAATAACGCTTAAGAACCGATTTGATAAATAATAGTGTCCCATGTGGAATATATTAATGTTATAATTATATCATATTAAGTTTTAAACGACTAGGTCATCGGTCATACCGTTCAGTACGCCGCTACAGAGGGCAGGATTAACATGAACAAGAATGTGAACCGCCGTTGTGCGACACAATGCCCACGTTTTATGACATCGAAACACGCTTTTTATAAGTCACGTTAAGTCCGCTTTACCCTTCCACAATGTCATTCCTGCTCATGCCGTTTTGGAAAAGTTGGAAATAATGACTCACCTTCCCTAGCTGATGTGCTCGTCGCTGATATGAGCACGACCCCAAGTAACAGCGAAGACCAGGTCGCCTCCATAGATATCGCCGCAAATCACTTCTCCATAGTCGGAAAGAAAGTTGCTTTTTCGGCTGCCCGGCGTGGTGCTTCCTGCGGAATCGAACGCTCCGGCTTTCGCCCCTGGGTCGGCGCGGAGGCGCGCGGCGCGCTGCCGCGAGGGCAGGGATGGGGAGTGGCGGTGACGGGGCCGGTAAATACAGTAGTCTAGTTAGTTTAGTCACTTAAATCAGGGAGCGCCGCCGGTACTCACAGACCGGTGAGGGGTTTACAGGATGTCCGGCCGACCTGAGCAAAAACCGAGCTATTAAAATGAACTAATCATTAAAATAAATATAACTATTTGAAAGTTTTATGTTCAAATCTATAAAGATCAACAGATTCTTGCCCACAAATCTTTCTTTTAATGAATATTCAATATATAAGTAAAATGCACTGGTTCTATTGATTTCTGCATGCATGTTCAAAAAAGGAAAAAGTAAAATCAAGTCTGCTATTGTAGCTTTAAGCGGACCTCATGAAAAATAGACCCTGCTGACATGGCACAATTTGGATTTGGCCCTCCACAGAAAATACTTGCCCAGGGCCGATCTATGAGCGGCACTGTTGAACTGGTCAAATCAATCATACAATTTAAAATGCAATTGTCAAAATATTTTGTGATGATTTTATTGGTATGATATGTATTGGTTACCTTATAACACTTGATTGAACACTTTCATGGATGTGAAGAAATACAAATGGTGGTAAGGACCAGGGAGTCACAGGTAAACAATAAAATGGAGAAACATGGAGCAATGATACTGCCAGACCTGATGGAAATTTAAAATGCATGGGTAGTCCTCGCGAAGATCATCTGTTCTGATGTAAATCATTTGCAAAGAAATCTTTGTCATTTCCCCCCTGAAGCTACCAATTAGCTGCCCCATACCTTCGTAAGCTACCTTAATCCAAAGTCTTAAGATGAACTCATTTTATGTTTGTTTGTTGTTGTTTAGCTGTTTGACAGAAAGCAGGGTGAACCTGCATTCCTGGAGCAGTTGGGATTAAGGCCCTCGCTCCTCAAGGGCCCAGCAGTGATATTACTCTACCTGCCAGTGTATTTACACCCACAGCCTTTGGAGCACAAGCAGAGCTGCAGAGCACCACAGCAAGGGGGGGGGCAGCCAGCTGACATGGACCCCGAGAGGTTTTTCTTTCCCCCTGCTTGGGAGTTTTTTGTTCCTCTCTTCTGTTGTCATCTTTCTTACTTTGTTACTTTGTCTTCCCTTTTCCCTGTTTTTGAGTTATTGTTTACAAATGATGTAAATGTAAGATATACGTTGATTTATAGAGTAAATGAGGATCTGAATGCTAAAAGAACATACAGAGAAGCAACCATTCATTAGGATTGGATCCATATAATGAATATGAGCACAGCCCCTCACCTATTGGACAATGCAGTAGATCAGCAATTCTGTACCTGTTTAGTTTGTGAGGGTTGACTCCACAGAGATGTCCCTGCCCTGGTATCAAGATATTAAACTGGGTCATTCCATGTCAAAACATCACACTTTCGGACCTCATCGTCACGGATTTTAACGAAACTTGGCATGCTGATTTGGAAGCTAACCACTCCACTTTCATGCTGGACTAGTGGTGCATTCATGTCTCTTAAGACTGGATGTCTGATGGTATTAAGCTCAGTTCAGCCAGCAATTTCCCATATAATGGTTTACCACAAAGCTTTCTTTGGTTGTCTGAGGGAAGGATTGGTTCCCCTTGTGTTTCAAAGACTAGTTGGGTCATTCCATGTCAAATCATCACACTTTTGGACCTCATCGTCACGGATTTTAATGAAACTTGGCATGCTGATTTGGTCATATGAGTAACTCATGGAACTGAAATTTGGTGTGTCTTGGATCAATATTGAGGGAGATTTAAGCGAACAAATTTGTAACTTTTTTGGGGGGGGACTATGACTTTGACTGGCTATATTTACTTTAATATAAGCTGCACAGAAATGGTCCTCATATTGTTTTAAAGATGGAAATGGTCCATGAGTATGTAAAAAGCTCAGTCTCAACTCTCCAGTGCTAGGCATAGTTTCCTCAACACATCCTAGCCACCAATTATCATCATATGCAGCCAGGACATAACTGTTGATGCTTGCAAAGTCGAGTGATTCCCTCAGTGTGCACTTACACTGGACCGATTTGCATACCTCACTCACCTCTGATGAATGCAGAGCATTTATTAGCCATATTTACTATATATTTACATATTTACACATACATATATGGGCCTTTTCAATAGAATGGCAAGTACATGTGTCTGCAATGATATTAATGAAGCTTCCATTAAATTTCATTGTAGCATATTTGTAACCTTAATTAATGTTATTACTTACACCTGTGCTTGTTATAGTATTTCATGTCAGTTTGGCTGCCATTAAAAAGGCCCATTAGTAATATGAAACCATGTGACGGTACCTATAAGTCACGATCTCAGCAACAACTTAAAAACCAAAGACCAAATTTTCTGGAGATGTTCAAGACATTATGAGCTAGCTTTAATAAAAAATTGATCAACTTTGAAACATAGGTTTTTTTGTTATTGAATTTTTAATCAGTTATTACATATTAAGTATTTATATGGGGATGGCATATTATTTGTTCAATCTGTAGAGCTAGACAATAGCTTTAAAACAATATGAGGACCATTTCTGTGCAGCTTAAAGTTAAAACTTTGTTCGCTTAAATCTCCCTCAATATTGATCCAAGACATGCCCAATTTCAGTTTCATGAGTTACTCATGTGACCAAATCAGCATGCCAAGTTTCATTTAAATCCGTGACGATGAGGTCCAAAAGTGTTATTTGTCATGGAATGACCCAACTAGTCTTTGAAACACAAGGTGAACCAATCCTTCCCTCAGACAACCAAAGAAAGCTTTGTGGTAAACCATTATATGTGAAATTGCTGGCTGAATTGAGCTTAATACCATCAGACATCCAGTCTGAAGAGACATGAATGCACCACTAGTCCAGCATGAAAGTGGAGTGGTTAGTTTCTTGTCAGACCTTACTTGGTTACTGTGAGTGAACTAGAACAAACTGAAATGTTAGAACCATATGTAATAACAAGACACTTTATTGATTTTTTTTAAAAGTCTGATTCACAACCATGTGATGCCAGATAGGGGGAAAATGCTTTCTGTGAGAGGAAATACAGCACACAATGCAGGAGTCAGGGTGCAGCACTCAACCAAAGGAGTCTGGTCATGCTGGCCAACTGTGAAAGGGGAGTAGAGGGGCTGGAGATTGTCAGAATTCCCAAACTGTGGTACCAGAGACAAATCCTTTAGCTGATGTTCTTTAATTTCGTCAGTGGTAAGAGGCAAAAATGACATCATAACTGTGACAATGTACGTAAACCTGTTAGAGTTACTGTTTGACAACTTGTTTATTTTCACTATTGTAGGTAACAGAGCAGGCTTGGACTCGCTTTAGCCTCCATCAAAGCTTCACAGTATGAGGGATGGTCTTCTGCTCTTCAAGTATGAAAGATCATGAAGTGAACTGAGGGTACAACTGATGTACTTGGTTTTCAAACTCATGAAGTTCATTGCTCCAAATCCACACTCAAACTCAAGGACATACACACACGCACACACACACACACACACACAAATAAGTGACAAACAATGCTCATGACAGAAGACTAAAGCAAATTATGGAAGCACACACCTGCAGTTAGCTGGAGCTGTCGGTTTGACATTTATAATATACACCTTTTAACTTTTTTTCCTTTATAAAATTACACCAGGAACTAGAATGATTCTTAATAACAATATAAAAAAGAAACATTAACATCTGGCCAAAAGAGTATCATACCTCCACTATCTCCAGCTGGAAAAAGCACAAGCACAAATGAACTACTTTCCAGAACATGTAAGCATGAAAGCTGTACATGAGAAAATCCATCCATCCATCTTCTGTACCTGCTTGTCTTATTTAGGAACATGGGGTTGGAGTCTATACCGGAAGCTACAGGCGCAAGGCAGGGAATAACCCAGGACAGGGCGCCAACCTATCGCAGGGTGCATGAGAAAATGTAAGAAAAAAGTGAAACTACAGAACAATGTAATGTCGTCATGTGTCAAGACAAAATAGAGAGACATGGACCCAGATTTTTGCCCATTACCCTCAACCTGAGACACACACAGGGTATATACAGAGTATCTACACTGAGAAACTCCCATGCTCCATGAAGTATACCACAGTGCCTTGTTCCTTTCCATTTCCCTTCCAATGGTCCTCTTCACCTCCCTTTATTTTACCACCTCAAACTGTTATTTGACTATCTTTCTGCTTACCTTACAAACATGAAAGCAGTCCAAGTAAACAAGAATACGATTCATTGGCAAAGCCACCTCTTTATGGATATACAAAATCAATCAGCACAATAAGATAAAGTTAATAAGAACTGATACCATCGTAAATATAAAGCAGCAGTGAATTTTGATATGGCGGGGTTTAAGACCCAAACCAATAGAAACCCCGGTGAGCACTATAATTACCTTGAATCAAATGTATCTCAACAAACTTCAAAGGCACCTGATACATTATTGTCGTTTGGCACAAAGCATCAAGTATAGTGGATGAAGTTCCATGTGAGTGGAGCAAAGGTGCCACCAATTGGCTAATTTCAGCACTGCAGCTCAAACAAAAAAAAGCCATTTTTCAGCCACAACTGTTCACAGCACCCATTGAAAAGCCCAATTTTGAGTTTTCCTTCAAATCTATGTGCATTCAATATTTACTTCACTGACAAATCACCGCAGTAACATACTGGTACTGTGAAAAATTAAAACATCTAATCTTAAGATTCAGTAAATGTTTTCATTTGAAACCCTAGATGGCAGCAGAACCAAAGTATATATTGTCAAAGACAGAGCTCCACGCTTCCCCTAAAACACACAGAAAGACCCAGGCCGTATGGTTCAGGCATGCCATTTGGGTAGGGACGCTGAATTATGCCTATGGTAACGCACCTCTATCATCTCGAACTGGACCTATTCCTTACAAACAGTGATGATTATCATACCATCAGTCACTTCCTTACAAGGCAAAGCTCAGTGAATGCAAAACATAATCATGAATAAATTAATAATAATAATAAAAAAAATATGGACCATTTCCTCAGCAAAAAGCAAACAAAACCTACATCCAACAGCTTCATCACACAGCAAAGAACCAGTGGAGTTTCTGACGGAGGCTGAATCACGCCTCGTTTTAGTGGGTGACGGTGTCCCGCTCCTCCTAGTCCAGCTTGACCCCTGCCTTCTCCGTGTTGAGTAGGTGCAGGCTATCATCTATTAAGAAGCTGAAACACAAAGAGGTGTGGGCAGTGGTCACAAAAAGCACATGGGGACGACTTGTCAGAGTCACGTGGTTTAACACACTCACCCTCCTGAGTTAAATGCCAATCAAGCCATCAGTAATCGCTTACAAAAGCCAACTAAGGACTCCTGCTTTGCTTGAAGTGCATAATGTAAATGTTCTGCTGTCAGTAAGACACCACCACATTCAAAGTAGGCAAATTTAACGTAACCCAGCTCTGTGCTGCTGTTCAAATGTGCAACCAGCTGAACCATCAGAGCAAAGGAAGGCATGCAGGAGCTTGTAGGGTAACTGGAGCTGATAAAAGCTGAGATTATGGGGGATGGCGGGCTAATTACCGAAAGTACAAATTATAATCCTAACACCAGTAAAATGTGTGCAGTATCCTCCTGTTAGGGGTCTACCTTCAACAGGAGGAAAGGCCACAGGAAAGTGGTCCTGACCTGTAGAAGAGGAAGTGGACGGGCACGGTGCTGAGGTGCCAGACGGCGTGGGCGTCCAGCACCCAGAGCACGGGGGGGAAGTCCAGCAGTTCCAGTAGGGCCAGGCCATGCAGCAGCAGCACCACCAGCCCGCACTTCCACCAGTAGGGCAGTGTGTGCCGGTTCTGCCAGCACCAGCAGAGCCACCAAAGCAAGTTGATCATGCCTGGGGAGGACACACATGTGAGGGAACCATCGGAGCATCTGGCTAATCGTTTCACAGTTCCCTTCCAAAACTGCACACATTTACCTATGGGTGTCTAGGCCACAAATACTGTATGCTGAGGGGTTAAATGTTACTTAACACTAAGTTGAAGTATTCATTGTTTACAGCTGGTTTGGTTTGTAGAAAAACTACCGGACATAAAATTCTGCACATAAATTTAAATTTCTGGATTTGGAAACAAGAATTACAGCACAATTATATCATAATCATCTTATCAACTCATTACAACTGAACAGAAAATAGCTGCATGGATTTAAACTAATTCCAACAGAAATGTTGAGTTTCAGCTAGGGCTGTCAATGTGTTATTATACTATACAAAAGAACACCATAATTATTTTTAACTGCATTATCGTGCAGCCTATTATAGAGCCTTATTTGATGCCAGGAGAATGCTTTTGTCGAGATCTCAGTACCATATTGTTTACCTGCACCTGTCATGTTTCTTGGGCTTTCGAGGTTACCGTAGTTACTTTTCAGATTGGAAGGCCAATATGGACAACTAATATAAGACAACACATCTCATTTGCCATTGATTTGTGACTCATGATAAAGTCAGATAACAAGAAAACAACAAAATATCTTTTAATAACACAATGAAGTTCTTTAAAAACTTTTGGTACTTTTCCACTGGTATACAGGAACAAAGCAATACCCAACCCATACCACAAAGAGACTGAGAGTTGCATGGTCTGGTTTGGAGAATAACAATGACCTACTGTAAAACCAAAAAGATACTTATTTACTGTACAGGCAGTGTACATCATGATTTACTATGTGCTAAATTTTGCTAGCACATTTGTGAGAATTGCTATTTTATGTTAGCAGCAAATGCAAGCGGAATTAGCATTTGCATGCATTACAAATACTGTCTGTCCATCAGGAATGTGTAAATATATTGCAATGTACTACTAATACTGAATAATATATAGAATATGCCCTTTTTTCTTCACATAATGCATGCTTAGAACACCAGAATCTCTATGCATTTTGACCAATCAGACACAACCAGCTCAGTTTAGTCATGCTTTTGGCCCAGCTAGTAAGCAGGGCCATGTCAGTTCAAGTACGGCTTGGGTACCGCTTGCATGATTTACAATGGAAAACCATCAGTTCACGCTACGGCTCAGGTAGAATAAAAAAACACAAGCACATAGAAACATTCTTTTTACTTCCACAGCTTCTTAATTTTTAAAAATGTAAGTTACACAAATTTTGGTATAAAACCTTTGTATAGATTATGAGGTCTCATTAACAACTATTCTGGCCATGTAGCAAATGTAAATTTGTAGATTAGAGACGCTCCTCTACTTACGAACGAGTTATGTTCCGAATGCCCATTTGTAACTTGAAATGTTCGTAAGTCGTTATTCAACATCATTTTAAGGGTATACGCAAGTACAAAGAACTAGAATGCTGGGAGTACGCATGCTACGCTGCTGCGCGGCGGGTGTAGCAGCCAGAAGTTGTACTAGGTGGAATTGGTGCGCAGAAAAAAAAAAATTGATGTTGCAGACAGGAAACGGGAGCCAAATAAACACAATTTGGACTTGCAGTCCTCTTTTGTTCGTATGTCTGAAAGTTGAAAGTTCATAAGTAGAGGAACGTCTGTATATGCTGCTTGGCTGCATTTAAAAATTAACTAATTACTGTTCAACTTGATGTATAAGCGGTGAAAGAATGTGACTCTATGCTGCTGTCAGTGTAAAGTACCATCTATCTATAGTTTGTTTTCTCCTTGCTGTTTCCCCATTATTTCACTTTTTATTTTATACTTTGTACTGTAAACTTACTCAACCTTTTTCTTTTCTTTCACTTAAACATATAGAGAATGGTCGTGCTTGCAATCATTTTCTTTAGACAGTTATCTCAAGATAACATCTCGTTTTACTTGAGATAACAAATCCTTATAATAAGCTGACAGCCACAATTTCAGCATAGGTGGGGGGTGTGACATCACAGAATTTTTTCAGCACACTGACCCTGACCCTATTGGCTTTACTTACCAATGGTGGCATTGGCGGCCATGTTGTAACCGTAATCAAAGCTAACAAAGGTGAGATAGGAGACGTGCGAGGTGAAGACCAAGATTAGCAGCACTCCCACAATACTG
This sequence comes from Mormyrops attenuatus, assembly GCA_026777985.1. Classification (NCBI taxonomy): domain Eukaryota; kingdom Metazoa; phylum Chordata; class Actinopteri; order Osteoglossiformes; family Mormyridae; genus Mormyrops; species Mormyrops attenuatus. The sequence continues at coordinate 31,976,391 of JAODKC010000095.1, read as the reverse complement.
GAAACTCCTGGCCTGCGCAACCCGAGGGTCCTGAAGGACAAGAGTAGATCTGCAGATAAGCTCTTAGAGGAGGCTTAGAAATGTAGACCTACACAGATGTCAACATGACAACTGGGGTGCCTCTGAGGAGAGGTTTGGGAACCAAAGTGGTGTTCTAGCCATCCAACTGTCTGGAGAACATCAGAAATTCTTGTCCCTTTTTATCATATTATTGTTCATTAATATATATTCTAATTCTATATCACACTTTCTGCTGATTTATCAGGTTCTCAAGATTCCAGAATCAAGATCTTTATTTGTCACATGAATGAATGTAATGATACCTAAGCAGTGAAATGATACTGCCGCTATTCCAGACTGGGCAACAAACAAGGGTAAGGATAACAAAATAAACAAAAGGTAACAAAATAAACTAAATAAACTAAAAATATAGAAACAAATACAAGTATATAAATGTAAAGATTACAAAAAAGTCATAAGCTATAGCTATTTGTAAAAGGTGGTGTTAATGACCCTAATGGCCTGGTGAGTGTGTCTGATAATACTAGACACCCTAGACCTACACCATTGGATGTAGCTGTCCTGCAGGGTGGGCAATTCTGTCCTGGTGATTCTTTCAGTGCACTATATCACCCTCTGTAGGGCTCAGCAGTGTTTGGAGCTACAGCTGCTATACCAGGCAATGATGCTCCTGGAAAGCATAGCTTTCTCAGTAGTACTTTTTGGCAGATGCGGTATAGCTCTTGCTCCAAATCTGCATGCACTCGTACCTGGGCATTCACTGGAATCTCAGATTGGCTGCACTTAGGTCTAGTCGACTGTTCAACAGCACGTCTGTTTGTAATGTGCCATTTGCCTACGTCACTTTGAACAAAAGCATTGGTTAAATAAAGTGAAATGTAAATGTAATGTTAAATAACTTTCTCACACATACACTTACTACCCAGATAAATAGCTTTAAATATTTTTTTTTGGTTGGCCTAAGACTTTTGCACAGGATTGCATGTAAATGTCTGCAGTCAGGGGCTGAGTGGCCAATCGTACTTACCTGACACAACACAGGTAAATGGAGTAGAGGATGACAGCTGACGCGCAGAAGTAGTCCATCTTCTACGAGAGGGATAGCAATGAAATGTTAACATTTAGCCAAAACACGAACCTGAGTTCTTCCACTTACTTTGAACCGGCCAGGAGGCTCGAGTCAGGGCATTGTTTGGCAATGGAAAATAAAGACTCTGGTATACTCTGCCATGGCTCCCGCTTAGTTCTTAAGTCGATCTGCATGAACCATGTTGAAAATAAAAACTCACCTCTGTGAGATATGTGTCCCGTGTGTGAAACACTGTGGACCAGAACCAGGCATTGAGAGAAACCTGAGGCAGAAACAATGGGCAGTTTTACGCCGTATTCCCGCTCATCCTGCACCTATTCCACCCAGCTATATCGTCCTATGTAATCGCTGCAGGCATGGATTTTGTCACTTGACCGCGGAGCACCAACCAGCGAGAAGGCGTTGATGGTGTGGTACATGGGGCTCTGGCGGGGCACCGCCCGGCGGTAGCGCAGCAGCATCAGGAGGCAGGCCAGGCCGTTGAGCAGCGATGCCAGGGCCGAGGCTGGCTCCTCGAAGCACAGGAACCGCACAAAGGGCCACTGAGGAGGGACAGAGGAGGGAGGGGGCCGGACAGAGAGAACTGTCATGTCACATGGCACAGCCGGAAACTCTGACATAAAATGATTTTTCTGCATCTACGAAGTTTTCCAAATCAGGACTGATGGCCGTGGGAGTGATCTGGTCATCAGAGACCTCGTGTTCCTTTGGCTCTCGGAGAGCAAAGGAGATGGAATGATTAATACATACAAAACAGATTGTCTCAATAAAGAAAAGCTCAACTGTTAAAACGTGAGCTTCGGCCTTATAGCAGGTAGCACTTTGGTTTAGTTTTCACAGCTGGCATGTGACAGACAGGCACAAAGGATAAACAAAGACTGGAAAAGCTTGGAGTAGAGATCAGCTAACTTTACATTACCAACATCTTTAGTCACACACATACAAATATAATACTCAGTTAATATTCAGGGCTAGAGTTACTCAGCTACTTTTTGACTGAAAGCCAGAGATGTTCACAAGTCATTTTTTCCAAGTCAAGTCTCAAGTCTTTGTACTCGAGTCCTAGTGAACTCTCAAGTCTTTGAGGGGCAATGCCAAGTCAAGTCTCGAGTCTTTTGTCCCAAGTCTCAAGTCTCAAAAGACTGAAATGACCGTTCTCTCATCAGATGCTATCTGAGATAATACTGCATTGCTGTATGTTTTGGATTGAAAGCATGTACTGTACTAT
>JAODKC010000095.1:31957967-31972153 GCA_026777985.1 Mormyrops attenuatus | reverse complement strand
CGGAATCAAATTCCTTGTATGTGTTCGCTCACATACTTGGCCAATAAACGCGATTCTGATTCTGATTCTGATAAATAGTCTTGTTATGGATGTTGTCTGTGTCTTTATTCACGCATGTCATATGTGTGTATATTTTATACACAAAGTATTGTACATACATACATTGAATACCTGATTCACCCCCCTAACAAATCCCACAAAAATGTACTAGCCCAGATAAATTTTTCATTAGCCCACAATGTAATTTTCAAGCATAGAGAGCAACCAAACACCATCACATCTTATAAATGATCATGTGAAAAGTTTCCAGTGTATCATTAAACAATTTACTATTTGACTCTCGTATCCTCATGCTTTGTTAATTAAGTGTACAGTAGGACTAGGGATTCATCAAAACACTTTTTTTCTCAAACCCAGCATGAGTATTGATACATGCTTTCTGGTACTCACTCATACCAATGCCATTACAATTAGGGCTGGGTGATGTCTAAAAATATAATGCTAACACTTCCTTTTACAGTTCCCTAATTACTAAGTAACTAATAGCCAAATACATGGTAAATTATAGTTTATTATTGGTTAATTACCAGACGTAAGAAGTATACTTCAATTACATTTAATGCAGTAAAACTTGCCAGCACTAATTAGTGGCATAACTTTATGTTGTTGTTTTATTTAATTTTGTGGAAAACTAAATACTGCTGGCCAGATTTAACAGTGAATTATAAACATGTCATGGGTCATACGAATAAAATATAAATAAAACTGATTCCCCCAATAGCTAACAATATTGTTTTGGGGGGGCACGTTGGCACTACTGCCTCACAGCAAGATGGTCCTGGTTTCGGTCCCGGGTCCTTTCTGTGTGGAGTTTGCACGCTCTCTCCCCATATTCGCGTGGGTTTTCGCCGGGGGCTCCAGTTTCCTCCCACAGTCCAAAAGCGTGCAGGTTAGGTTCACTGGTGAGTCTAAATTGGCCCTGTCGTTGTGTGTGTGTGTGTGTGTGTGTGTGTTATTGTGGGTTTGCATAGATCACATTTCAGGACCAAATTGTCGCCAAAGTGTAGTTAAAACCTGAAATTTCCCTATTTTTGGGGACATCTTTTGAGGTCCCTATTTGGATAACCTCAGTTTTATAAAAATCTGTGAATGCAATCAAAAAAGTAAAAATGCCAAAAGTCTTGTATTTGAATTGGTTACTTATGGTTAAGGTTAGGGATGGGTAGAGGTTAAGGGTGTCGTGATTGGGATTAGGGTTTTCCCATAGAAATTAATGGATGGTCCCCATTTTGATAGGTACACCCAGGCGCGTATTAGCGCATAGGCTTTATAGGCTGCAGCCTAGGGACTCCATGTGTGGCAGGACATAAAACACTAAGCAGCTGATTGGGTAGATATGGCAAAGTTAATAAGGTCAATTGGTGTTCAAATGATGCGTCATCCGTTATGTACTACAGCGTAGTAACGTTAGAAAATGGTGGAAAGAAAATACGATAGTGGAGCACAAAAACGAAAAGCACGACGACTGAGAGAACACCGTGACCAAAAACTCCTAAAAAAGATTCATAAATTGACAGGATATTTCAAGGCTGCCGAATCTTTGAGTAAAGCGCGTAATAATAAAGAAATACAGCACTGTCATGAATTGTTAGCATCTAATAATGTAACGAATGATGGCGCTACCTACAGCGATAATGTTCATGCGTCACATTCAGCTCACTCTGAGAAAGAGCATGACATTGAAGAATCGACACTTAATACTTCATACAGTTCCACCGCCAGCATATCGATAGTTAGCCATGATGATGTCTCAGTTCCAGCGATCACCACAGTCTCAGCTGTTGTTGCTAAGAGGGCACAAGAGACTGCAAACTCTGCCAATGATAACGATAGCATTACCTACCAAGATAGCTTGGACCCTGCATGTTGGGGTGAAACTGATGAAGCTATGAGGACATACTGGATTAAAATGGGACCTGAAACTTGTCAGAACAAAGACACAAATGTCGCTGCCTCAGAAAAACAACACAAACAGCAAAAGAGGTACTTTTCCAAAACGCTTTTTAAAAGGAAACTGGCAAACGGTGAAATGGTGCAACGAGAATGGTTGCTTTACTCTCCTTCGAAAGGCACAGTGTTTGTTTGCATGTAAATTATTTGGTAATGTTCCATGCGCGGTCACGTTAGGCTATACTGACTTGAAAAATGCTGGCATGCGCTTGGCTGATCATGAAGGATCAGAGAGCCACAGAAAGGCTATGATAGCATATGTTAGGCGGTGTGCTGATGCTGGGCGCATAGATTCAGAACTGAAGAAATAGTTTGACAATGAATGTGGATACTGGACTGAGGTTTTAAAAAGGGTGGTTGTGGTGGTAAAATTTTTAGCAGAGCGATTACTACCGTTCAGGGGACACAGTGAAATCTTTGGGAGACCTGATAATGGTAACTTTATGTGTGTGCTGGAAGTTATCAGCGAATTCGATCCCTTCTTGAAGACGCATATTGAAAAATATGGCAATGCTGGCAAGGGAACACCATCATACCTCTCATCAAAAACATGTTCAGAATTTATTGACCTGATTTATTGGCCCTATTGCTGGTTCTGGCAGAAATAATCAGTCAGATCAAAATGGCCAAATACTTTTCGATTAGTGTTGATTCCACTCCTGACGTTAAACACACAGACCAGCTTATATTCATCATGCGATATGTGTCAACGAATGGCTGCATTGCAGATCGTTTTGTGAAATTTCTGCCACTTCAGAGTCATTTAGGAGAGTCCCTTTTCCAAGCTGTTCTTGATGTGTTACAGGACATGCACCTCGATATTAATAACTGCAGAGGCCAATGTTATGATAATGCTGTAAACATGTCTAGTAGTTACAGTGGCTTACAACCACACATTAAACAGATTAACCCTTTGGTCGAATGGGTACCATGCGCTGCACACACTCTCCATTTAGTGGGGCTTAACAGTGTTAACTGCTGCCTTGAGACAGAAGAATTATTTAATTTCATGCAGACACTTTTTAATTTAATTTTTCTTCCAGATCTACCTCTCGTTGGCAGACAGCTATAGTGGGTTTACAGCCTAATGACAACCACAGGATAAAGACTTTGAAAAATTTCTCCGATACTATATGGTCGGCACACGCACTAGCAATGAAAGCACTACACCAAAACTATGCGAAAATTCAAGAGTTGGTGCTTAAGTTGAGTGCAGATTCCAACCAAAATCTTACGACTCGGGATGAAGCTAGAATACGAAGCAAAAAGAAGGAAAAACTAGAAAATGCTTTTCTGTGTAACATGTGGAACAACATACTGGAACGTTTTTAGTACTGCTCTACAGGCAGTGGAACTGGATTTTTGTAATGCCGTTAATTTGGTCAGCTTATTGAGGGGTTATGTGGCCAGCCTCCGGGATGATTTTTAAAAAAATTGAGATTGAAGCAATGAACATGTCTTCAACTGTGTCCCAAAACGACAAAGTGGACATGCAGAGGCACAAATACAGGAAAAAACAAGCAGACAAATCAACGGAACCGGACTGTGAGCAATCAGGCCGTGACAAGTTCAAAGCAACAGTTTTTACTGTTGTAATTGATCGACTCGTCGCAGAACTGGATCGGAGGTATCACTCCTACAAAAACATTCAGCGAACTTTTGGATGCATAAACAAAATTCCATCTATCCCCTTACAAGATCTTCATATGGGAGCAGCAAATCTCCAGAATAAATATGCAGATGATCTGGACTTTGCCTGTAACCAATGCCAGCGGGGAGCGCTCTTTTTTGAACCTGGGCCAATGAGCCAAAGCAGACTGAATCACCTGTCTAATGTCCACTGAAAGTGATATTCTTCGTGATCTGGATTTTACCAGTCTTATAAAGGACTTCTCTGTCAGAAAAACAAGTAAGAACAACTTCTAAATTTAATAATATGTATTCATAACTGCTGTTGCATTACTGCATTTGCTGTTGATTATCTTGTGCTGCTGTATAGCATATCTTATGGCACTTGATTTATGCGAGTGTTTGGTGGTTCAATTGCTGCTTTTGAAGGATGCTGCCTTATGTGAGTATTTGATGTTCAGTTGTTGCTCTGTAAGGATGCGGTGATTTTGCCTCAGTGTAACTGGTAGAACATAAGTAAAGGGGGGCCCCGGAGAAAAGGTAGCCTAGGGGCCCATGACCACCTTAATCCGCCTCTGGGTACATCAACGTGTGTGTGTGCACGCCCTGCGGTGTGTTGGCGACTGCCCAGAGTTGGTTCCTGCCGGTGCCCATGGTTTTTAGTCTCTAGTCCCCCCTGCGACCACAGTTGAGATTCAGCAATTTCAGAAAATGGATGGATGGGATGGATTGTTTTGGGGTCACAATGTAGTTTATGAAATTACATACGTATTCAGCATCAAGGTCACAGGTCCTGTTGTACTGTGGGAAAGCGACATGAAAGTGGCCAAGAGTTATAGAAGTTGAGACAGCCCGGGACTTAAAAAGAAATCTTAAGTTGTGCAACCCCTAATTATTCATATTTTAATTCTATTTATTTATTTAATTCTATTTATTTCTCCTTTTCACTATGACCAAATATCCCGTAACATAACAGTAATAACTGTAACAGATACAATAATGGTATAGACAGAGCTCTGGTGGGGATATGGACAGGATTTTTCATTTTTTGTGCAGATGATTTACAATAACTAATTAAAATTAACTGACCTTTTTATGCAGAAAGATTTCCAGTAGAAAAAAGGACTACTATTTTTGTGTGCTTCTTGGGATTTGAACGTTGTTAGCACAATGCTAATAATTTGAGCTCCAAGAGCACTGTTGATGCTATACTACATCAGGCTTTAGTTTAATGTGGCCATGAAACACTAAATCAAGATCACAATCGCGCAGTTCCAGGCTGCAAGACAAACTGCATCTCATATTGGTTCAAAATCGAAGACAGCATTTTATTTTTCAATACGGGGCAATGTATAGGATTCAATATACGGGGTGGGTGCAAACTCTCATCCTCACATTTCCCAAGAAACTTATTTGCATCACTACACTGACATGTTTCTTTTGCACAATAAAAAATTGAATAAAAAATGAATGTTCTTATTTACAGTATATACACGGATCAGCTACAGTCAGCAAAAACAGTATTTTCAAATACCTCTTGGTTCTTGGTATTCCACTTCCGTGCCCACAAAACAACAAAAAATACTGGTGAACAAGTCTCTGTATCCTTCCTGATGGCTGAACTCACATGGTAGAACATGGTTAATGGTAGAACATGGTTAATCACTCTCTTTTTTAGACACATACCCACACACACATGCACGGCTTCTAATCATCTTGTCCTTCTGTTTTCTGTTACCAACCGACACTACTTCAATTTTGGTGAGATTTATAAAAATAATTTTTGAGTTATACTGACTGGCCTTCTCTTTCTATCACTATGTGGCACTGCTTCAGTTTTGGCGTGAGCGACAAAGGTTGAAAGAAATCTGTCACGTACTTTTGAGCTATCTCAGTAATGGGATCAAATGCCTAAAACTAACCCTTTTTTGCTATCAACATGTGGCACTGCATTAGTTTCAAGGAGATGTGTCTCAAAATCTGATCACCTGCAGTTTGTCACAGCTATAATGTGCCTGCAAAGTTGGAAAAAGATCTGTAAAATACTTTTAGAATTCACAAGGCCAAGTGGTTTTTACAGCTGCTGTTTCCTTCCTTTGCTGCCACACAGTGTTATTGCTTCATTTTTAGGGTAATCTGTTTGAAAATGAATTAAACTGTAAATCTTCATCCATATAAAGTTTTTGTGAAGCAGTAGTAAGATCCATGAAATACTTTTTGACTCATCACATTCATAAGATCAAATGTCATCTGCTGTCACTTCCGTTTGCTGCCACTAAGTGGCGATGCTTCAGTTTTGAGGCAATTTCATAATTTTGAAAAAGATATGTCAAAAACTTTTTGAGTTATCGTTTTAATGGCACCAAGTGTCAAAACTACCTCTTTTTTAACCATCACTATGGGGTGCTGCTTCAATTTTGGGGCGATCTGTATCAAAAATTAATCAGTTTGAAAAGTATCACTCAAACGGTTTCTGAGAAACTGTGGTGGCAGTGCCAAACCATATGATTTTCCCAAAGGCCAGGTAATACAATTACGAGGGAGGGGTGAGGGAGACGAACCAGATACTAAACGCTGTCGGCTCCTGACCTTGCCATGGAATTGCGGTATGCTGTACCCTTCAGCCTGGTACAAGCCCACAGTGGTCCACATACACTGGTACTGACAGTCATCACGGCATGTCCATCCTGCAGAGGGAGAGTTACAGTTACATGCTAACACACACTCCACATGCATTAAATATCCATTAAATAGCATTCACATGGTCAGTGATGCATGTACAAGCACAGAAACTAAGCTAACATACAATACCATGCTACAACTGTAGGTTGTTGAAGGCTACTAATAACTGGCACATTCAACTGGCAATAACACAAGGAAACTCTGTTCCATTATGTGGCAGTGAAAATGGCAACCAGGATTCTGGCAAAGAGTCAGTTACAACCAGATTTGGTGCTGTCAGGACAAAAACATCAGCCATAGGGGGGTCATTCCAAAAAAATTTTGTACTGCTGCTATATATGGAGGTGGAGGGGCCACAGAACAGTTTTTGTTGCAGTCATTTATATTTAACTGATGATTTTATCCAAAAAGACCCCTTATGATGAGAAACAACATGGATCCACGCTTTCACTCGCCTGGACACGGGTCACCAGGGCCCCCCCCCTGGAGCCAGGCCTGGGGGTGGGGCTCAATGGCAAGCGCCTGGTGGCTAGGCCTGCACCCATGGGATCTGATCGGGCACAGCCCAAAAAGGCACGTGGGTCCCCCCTCCAATGGCCTCACGACCTGTAGGAGAGGCCAAAGGGGTCAGGTGCAATGCGAGTTGGGCAGTGGCAGAAGGTGGGGACCTTGGTGGGGGAGGAAGCCAGTCAGGCTTGGCAGACCCAAGCGTATAGTGAGGGTCTGCTGGGAACGTCTGCTGGAATCCCCTGTCAGAAGGAGCTTCAACTTCTACCTCAGGTAGAACTTCGTCCATGTCCAGGGGGAGGTGGGGGACATTGAGTCCGAATGGGCCATGTTCCGTGCCTCCATTGTGGAGGTGGTTGACCGGAGCTGTGGCTGTAAGGTAGCCGGTGCCTGTTGTGGCGGCAATCCCTGAACCTGCTGGTGGACACCCGCGGCGAGGGATGCCATCAAGCTGAAGAAGGAGTCCTATCGGGCCTTTTTAGCCTGTGGGACTGCAGAGGCACCTGAGGAGTACCGGCGGGCCAAGCGGAACACGGCTTCGGCGGTCGCTGAGGCAAAAACTCGGTTGTGGGAGGAGTTTGGCAAGGCCATGGAGAACAACTTTCGGAGGGCTTTGAAGAGATTCCGGTCCACTATCCAGTAGCTCAGGGAGGGAAAGTGGTGCAGCATCAACACTGTTTATGGTGGGGATGAGGCGCTGCTGACCTCAGCTCGGGACATTGTGTGTCAGTGGAAGGAATACTTGGAAGACCTTCTCAATCCCAACAACATGCCTTCCAATGAGGAAGCAGAGTCTGGGGACCCGGGGGTGGAAGAGATCCGCCCGGAGTTCCTCAAGGCTCTGGATGGTTGACACGCATCTGCAGCATCGCATGGACATCGGGGGCAGTGCCTCTGGATTGGCAGACTGGGGTGGTGGTCCCCCTCTTCAATAAGGGGGACTGGAGGGTGCGTTCCAACTATAGGGGGATCACACTCCTCAGCCTCCCTGGTAAGGTCTATTCGGGGGTCTTGGAGAGGAGGGTCTGCCGGATTGTTGAACCTCAGATTCAGGAGGAGCAGTGTGGTTTTCGCCCTGGCTGTGGAACAGTGGACCAGCGGACCAGCTCTATACTCTCGGCAGGGTCCTGGAGGGTGCGAGGAAGTTTGCCCAACCAGTTTACATGTGCTTTGTGGACTTGGAGAAGGCATTCGACCATGTCCCTCTGGGAGTCCTGTGGGGAATGCTCAGGGAGTATGGGGTGCCAGGCTTCCTTACAAGTGCTGTTCAGTCCCTGTACCACCATTGTCAGAGCATGCTCCGCATGGTCGGCAATAAGTCGGACTAGTTTCCGGTAAGGGTTGAACTCCGTCAGGGCTGCCCTTTGTCACCAATTCTGTTCATAACTTTTATGGACAGAATTTCTAGGCGCAGCCAGGGGGTTGAGGGTGTCCTGTTTGGTGACCTCAGGATTTTTGCAGATGATGTGATTCTGTTGGTTTCACCTTCGGCTCTCACTGGAGCAGTTTGCAGACGAGTGGAAAGCGCCTGGGATGAGAATCAGCACCTCCAAATCTGAGACCATGGACCTCAGCTGGAAAAGGGTGGAATGCTCTCTCCAGGTCAGGGAGGGAGTCCTTCCCCAAGTGGAGGAGTTTAAGTATCTCAGGGTCTTGTTCATGAGTGAGGGAAGAATGGAACGGGAGATCGACAGGCGGTGCGGCGTCAGCAGTAATGCGGGCGCTGCATCGGTCTGTCATGGTGAAGAAGGAGCTGAGCCAAGAGGAAAAGCTCTCGATTTACCAGTCAATCTGCGTTCCTATCCTCACCTATGATCATGAGCTGTGGGTAGTGATGTAAAGAACGAAGTCGCGAATACAAGTTGCCGAAATGGGTTTCCTCCGCAGGGTGGTTGGGCTCTCCCTTAGAGAGGGTGAGAAGCCTGGTCATTCGGGAGGGACTCAAGAGTAAAGCCGCTGCTCCTCCGCATCGAGAGGAGCCAGATGAGGTGGCCCGAGCATCTGGTCAGGATGCCTCCTGGACATATTCCTGGTCAGGCGTTCTGGGCATGTCCCACTGGGAGGAGGTCCCGGGGAAGACCCAGGACACCCTGGAGAGACTATGTCTCCTGGCTGGCCTGGGAATGCCTCGGGATTCCCCCAGAGGAGCTGGACGAAGTGGCTGGGGAGAGGGAAGTCTGGGTTTCCCTGCTTAGACTGCTGCCCCCCCAACCCAACCCGGAAAAGCGGTAGGAGATGGATGGATGGATTTTATCCAAAAAGGCTTACAATAGAGGGAAAAGGTACATTCATGTGGGGTTCATGGAATTTGAACCCCCAAAATCTTGGCTGTTAGCAAGCCTGCCCGCCTCGTTATCTCTATACTGTATGCATAAACAATAGGGAACAAGGGAAACTTGCCCATACGGGTCAACGGCGGTCAGTCCCTCACAGCATCTTGTGTTGTTAGCATCTCTTTGAGACCACATAAACTATTTTTGTGCTTTTAGTACTTTAGAAGTTATTAAACTGATAATTAACAATGCCTCGCAGAAAGGTAACCAATGCGTTGAACATATGGTATCTCGCCTCCAACTTTGTGCAAACCAGGTTTTTAATTGCGATGAAACTGGTTTGTTTTGGAAAAAAATGCCAAGGAGAACATGCATAACCAAAGAAGAAAAAACCAAACCAGGACACAAGCCTATGAAAGACAGGCTTATCCTATTGTTTTGTGCAAATGCTAGTGGCGACTTCGAGGTCAAGCCTATGCTTGTTTACCACTCGCAAACTCCTCACGCTTTCATGAAACATAAAGTGGTGAAAGAAAACTTTTTGCTCCCCGGTTGCCCAGAGGAGGATGAGGTGCCCTTCCGAGTCTAGGTTCCTCTCAAGGTTTCTTCCTGCTAGAGGAAGAAACCTTCAGGCTTCTTCCTCAGGCCTCAGGCTTGCTTGGTGGGGTTCGGGCTGGTTATATGAAGAGTGCTTTGTGGCAGTGACCGTTGTTAAAAATGCTATATAAATAAAATTGAATTGAATTTTGGGAAAACAATAAAAAAGCCTGGGTTAACAGTGAGAAATTTGTACGATGGGTTCGTTCTATATTCTGCCCAAGTGTGAAAAAATATTTAGAGGAAAATGACCTTCCTCTAAAAGCACTTCTAGTGTTGGAGAATGCCCCTGGCCACACTCGTGACCTTCAGGATGTGTTGGAAGACTTTCCATGGCTGACTGTGGAATTTTTGCCACCCAACACCCACTTCCCTTCAACAACCCATGGACCAGCAGGTCATCGCTAATTTTAAGAAATTATATATGAAGGACTTTGAGGTCACTAATGCCACAGAATGAACTCTCACAGACTTTTGGAAGAACCATTACATCTTCACTGCAGTGGGTCTCATAGTGAACTCTTGGGATGGTGTCACTAAAACAACACTGAGGGTTGCCTGGAAAAAACTGCGGCCATCAATAATCCAGGAAAGGGATTTTGAGGGTCTTGAAGTTGCTGCCCCGACCGACCGTCGACATGCTCCTTTCATTGAAGAAATTGTGGCAATAAGTGACTCCCTTGGGTTGGAGGTGGACTCAAGTGACGTTGAGGAATTGGTCAAGGAACACAGTGTTGAGCTAACAACTGCAGAGTTGCAGGAATTGGATAAATCCATCAAGAGGGATGAAAAGGAAGCAAAGTCTTAGGATGAGGAGGGGGAACGTGACAAGAGAGAGATTTCGACGGCAGACATCAAGGAGATGCTTTCGTGCTGGCAAAAAGTCACATCTTTTTTAGAAGCCAATCACCCAGAAAAGGAATTGATTTTCAGGTGTACTAATTACACCAATGATATGGGGATTTCCTACTTCAGGAACATTCTAAAAAGAAGGCAAAGGCAGACCACCCTGGATTCATTTTTTAAAAGACCCAAATTAAATGAACCAAATGCAGGGTCCAATGAAAATGATCCCAGTGAGCCACAAGCAGGCCTGAGTGGTTTGCAACAAGAAAAGGAAAAATCTCCTGAACTTCTGATACCTGAAGTTCTCATGGAGGGTGACGAGTCACCTTCCAATCACTAACCCCCTCTCCTATTCCCTCTCCCTCCATCACAACAAGGCCAAGATGTCAACTCTGAAGGTAATGTGCAGGATTAAATGTTTAATTTTAACTTATCACTAATCTTTCTTTTAATAGGAAATTTCAACATGCAATCTCATGATTTTTTCTTATTGAATTATAAAATGTTTATCAATTTACTGCTTTTTAAAGTGTTGCAGTACAGAGAGAGTGAGACCATTGGAAACAAAAAGCTATTTTTCGTAAATTTGTGTTATTTTTATGCCACATTTTTATTAGTAACACAATTTACTGTAATATTTAGGCTTGTTTTTCAATGTTTTATTGTTAGCAACAATTTTTTATGCTTGCTGTAGGCTACGCCGAGCAGCCTAGCCTAGCCTACAGGATTTGGTCTCTTTCATGTACGGCCATAGCGCAGTTTTTTATGCATTTAAAGATGAAAGTGTGTCTAATATGCCGAAAAATATGATATTCTCAATCAACACTACTTATATTGTCACTAAAAGCTCAATTATTTTGCCTATAAATGTTTTGTATAGGGGTATTTTGGGGCCGGAAAAACAATTAATCCTTTTCCCATTATTCCATATGTTTGTACCCATGAGTATTTGCACCAACCACAGAAAAGGGCCGCACCTCTCCACTGACAATGAGGAAGTAAAACTGTATTCCAGATACACATAGTCATTTTAAAATACACATTCACATTTTAAAATCCACATTTTACAAGCTAGAAATATTTCCATGGTTCCTTCAAGCACGCAACCGTTAGCTAAGCAACTCTCCTACTGTAAACTTTCATTATGTAACTAGACATATCAGTTCAATGGATTCAGTATATGGTGCCCGTCTATTGTACACAGTTTAATTATGTTAATTTGTATTTGTCAGAGTGGCCTGGAAACACCGAAATATTTCAATACAATTTACTTTTTCCATACTTTTCCATATTTGGGGAAAATTCCATTCTTTTTCATACTTTTCCATACTGCATAGGGAGAAGGAAAACTTACTTGTGCAAATACCTGATGATCAATGCACAAAACTCCCTTCTATGTTTAAAAGGGATTCCCTGACTTTTGTTTTAACCTACTGGAGAAGCTGAGGGTCACCAGTGTGGATATGTGAAGGCCCCCTGTTGCATGATGCAAAAATACCGAGCAGCCTGGGGAAACACTTATTTGCCACTACAAAAGGCAACAAATCATCTCTGCTATGGCACTGGTGATTTCCTCAGCAGTAGGGTGATTTGGTGGTTGGTATTCAAGTTGACTAAGAGATGAAGCTGAAGAGGCAGAAGACAAACCAGCACATGGTTGTGTGATGGTTGATGCACTTTTGGTGTTTTGTTTAGTGAAAAGTGTTCTGCACTTAAAATAACAAACAATTTTGCATGCTAAAGATTCAGAAATGCTTTGCATCACTGTCCCTGCTGACTGCACATTTGCATATGTTGCACACCACCGTAGTTGGTAGTGCTGACAGTAAAGTTCTCTCAGACACTGCTAATGAATGTTTTTTTTAGGTTTTGTAGCATCTGAAGAACTAAAAGTCTGACTGCATGCATCCTCTCCTTCATTTTCTCATTCTCTATTTTTGTTTAAGGGGTATGGTGTATGGGGTATGACAGCTCAAACCAATGTGAATTAAGAGAATGCGCACACATACACACATTTAGAGATATGCTACAAATGCATTGAGAAAACAGATGCTTTGAAAATCAATATGCACTACATCTTAAATTCACAGTTGATGCTAGATAATACTTAGAAACATTTTACCACAAGAGACTCACATGTAAGCAGAAATCATAGTGGATATAAAAAGTGTACACAGCCCTGTTAAAATCCCAGGTTTTGTGATGTAAAAACATGAGATCACGATAAATCATTTCTTGACCTATATCCTGTACAATTCAATTAAAAAACAAACAAATCTGTTAGGGGAAAACTATAAAAAATAAAAACGTACAATAAGCTGTTTGCATAAGTGTGCACACCCTGAAGCTAATACTTTGTTGAAGCACTTTTTAATTTAATTTCAGCCTTTTTAGGTAGGAGACTATCAGTATGCCACATCTTGACTTAGCAATAGTTGCCGACTCTTCCTTGCAAAAATGCTCCAAATCTGTCAGATTCCGAGGGCATCTCCTGTGCACAGCCCTTTTCATGTCACCCCACAGATTTTCAACTGGATTTTAGGTCTGGGCTCCAAACGAAGAAACTTTAATTTATTTTTGTTCTTCAACATTCTTTTGTTGATTTGGATGTATGCTTGGGGTCATTGTTGCACAGAAAGGTGAAATTCCTCTTGATCTTCAGCTTTCTAGCAGACACCTGCAGGTTTTGGGCCAAAATTGACTGGTATGACTGGTAACCGTTCATAATTCCCTCCACGTTGAATAAAGCCCCAGTTTCAGTTGAAGCAAAACAATTTAATTTTCATTTTTGCAGGATTTTTGCGCACAGACTTTGGAAACTAAATGGCAAAGTGGAGATTGTATTTTCATTTTATCATTTTCATTTTATTTTTAAAATACCTCCCATATAAAGTTAGCCTTCCTAACATTGTATATTTTTATTTTGGACTTTGCTTTTTGGACACTAAAATTAACCTCAAATTTAACCACGTTATGATCACTACCAGTGGTTCTAAAACTTTTAATTTTCCAATCCTATCCTGCTTGTTAGTACACATCATGCAAACAAGTAATGCAGTGCAAATAAAGTAAAAAGTTCACTGCTGCGCTTTCTCACTGCGTTTGCCGATTCCGGTGTCTAAGTCACACCTAAGTCTAAGTTAGCTACTTATCTGCAGCTTCCAATTCATTCAGATTCTTATTCGTAGCATCTTATTTCACGTCTTAAGTTACTTCCAGCTTCCTTATAGGGGAGTGTTCGCAGCTGTACATGCTGTACAGCGTTTAGTTAAGACATTTTGAAAATACGAAATAAAAATATTATGTCGTGCGCTATAATGGCAGGTATGCCATTATAAGTGTAATATCCAGAGCTAGAGTCTGTGTTGTGGTGACGTAATAAGTCTGCGCCCAGTTGGGCAGAGGAGGTTGGGAAAGGAATTATGCAAAAATAAAAAAATGGAGTACCAATGGCTGCCCGCCTGAGTTCTTTGGGACTCCCGAGCTAACTGCATATGCCGGACAGGAAACATTACATGGTGTCAGACGGACAGGTGTACACATCACCCTGACGACGGAAGATGGAGCACACAGGTGTCCCCACGCCGCGGATGGACTGGGATTCATCTAACCTGCCCGACGCATGGAAAAAGTTTCGCCAGC
>JAODKC010000095.1:31947362-31957791 GCA_026777985.1 Mormyrops attenuatus | reverse complement strand
TCCACCATTTTCAATACAGGAAGACTTTCTTGTACGAAATAAATATACGTTCTGTAGCTCAAACCTTTTATTCATACATTATTTTGTATTTCCAAAATGTCTTGTAAAAACTGCATCATGCTCAAACATTCCCTTCTAGCGGTGCTGCGAATAAGAAGCTAACTTAAGCCCCGAAATAAGCCGCTGCGAATAAGAAGGTAAAAGAATCGGAAGCTGCAGATAAGTAGCTAACTTAAGCCGCGTGTGACTTAGACACCGGAATCGGCAAATGCAGTCAGAAAGCGCAGCAGTGATCCGTAGCTCTGCCCACCGCCCCGCTCCGATTAACACATATTTGCATGTAGCGAACTTAAAAATAAAAAGGCAAATTGGAAAATGAAAAGTCAAATTGGAAAATGAAAAGACAAAAAGGGTTTTAAATTTTATTTTTTAATTTTTCACATCTGACTCGTACATGAGTGGAAAATTAAAATGCAAAATAGTTTTATTTTGCATTTTAATAAAATTTCTAATATTTAATTTTAATTTGAATTTTTGCAGGATTTTTGCACACAGATTTTGGAAACTAAGTGGAGATTGAATTTTCATTTTATCATTTTCGTTTTATTTTTTGTAGAAAATACCTCCCATAACTTTCATGGTATGAGACTGAAACTGTAAACTGGATGGAGTTAAATAGCAAAACTGTTGAAGAGGCATGGGAATTTTTTAAAAGCACATTGTTGCAAGTGCAAGAGGACTTCATACCTGTTTCCAGCAAAACTAAATCTAGGAAACTGCAACCAAGGTGGTTTACTACAGAAATTAAGAAAAAAGTCGGGAGGAAAAGGGCTCTCTTCCTAAAATGGAAAATAACTAATGGTTTAAAAATGAAGCAGGAGTATCTAAGTCTACAGGTTGAAGCATGCTAATATAACACCCATATTCAAAAAAGGGGACAGAAGTAATCCAGAAAACTATAGGCCAATCGGTTTAAATTGCATAACTGGAAAAGTAATGGAAGCTATAATCTAAGTGAAAATGGTAGATTACCTGGATTCAAATAACTTTCGGAGGGATAGCCAAAATAGATTTAGGAGATGTAGATCCTGTTTAACTAATCTACTTGAGTTTGAGGAAGCTACAAGATAGATTGATCACAAAAAGGCCTACGATGTGATCTACTTAGATTTCCAGAAGACCTTTGATGTTGTCCCCCACAAACGGCTCTTGCTTAAGCTCAAAGCTGCAAGGATTTTAGGAACTGTAGCAGCTTGTATCGAAAACTGGTTAACAGACAGGGAACAGCAGGTAGTTCTTAGAGGCACAATGTCACAGTGGGCCTGCGTTCATAATGGGGTAACGCAGGGTTGAATTTTAGGACTACTATTGTTCCGAATTTACGCGGTGCAAAAGCATGCGGCGCGGGTCTACATTTGAGAGTTTCTTGCGGGAGCGGGCGAGAGCGGGATGAAAAATCAATCCTGCGCAGACCTCTAGTTGGAATAAATGCAGAGCCGCGCCACAAATTTCAATGTTTCCCTATATTTCTCTCATTTTGACTGTGAATTGTTTCTATTGAGACTGTTTAGATATTTTTTTATTCAGGTCTGTAGCCTAGTGAGAAACATTGTTGGTTGTATTTTTTTGTGGAAAACTGGTTAGCCAAATCTACCCTTATATAAAAGACATCTTTAATTCGCAGCCGGAGTCGTGGCCACATAATATAGCCAATGTTTCATAAATTCCTGTTTGTCAGTTAGGCAACTAATAAATTTGGTACCTTAATTAATTTTTATAAGCCAAGATATTATAGCATTTAAAATGTGTCCGGTATTTTTGGCCCACCTTATACTCCACCAGCCTTGCTTGCGGGATTCAGCAGGCGGGAGCGGGACAAACCATAACAGATGTGGGCGGGAGTGGGTCGAAATATTACACATTTCTGTGGGAGCGGGCGGGAGCGGGATAGAAACTTGCGGGAGCGGGATCAAAAGTCAGTCCCGCACAGACCTCTAATTTAATTAGTGACTGGGCTGATACCTGACAGATGAAATTTAACATAGATAAATGTAAGGTAATCCATGCAGGGAGCAGAAATATAAAGTACAGATATTTTATGGGTTCCACTAAAATAAAGGAAGTTGATTATGAGAAATACCTGTGTATCTTGATGCTTCCATGTCCCACTCGCAGTGTGGGGAAGCAATTAAAAAGGCCAATAGGGTTACATCTCTAGGTATGTGGAGTTTAAGTCAAGTGAGGTGATGCTAAGATTATACAATTCCTTGGTAAGACCCCACCTAGAATATTGTGTGCAGGTTTGGTCACAATCCCTTAAAAAAGGACATTGCTGCCTTGGAAAGGGTGCAACGTAGGGCTACAAGAATGATTCCTGGTCTTAGAGGAATGTCTTATGAGGAAAGGTTAGCTGAGCTGAATCTGTTCAGCCTTGAGCAAAGGAGACTAAGGGGGGACATGATCCAGGTATATAAGATTGTAACGGGTCTGGATGCTGTTCAGCCAAATGGCTACTTTAATATTAGTTTAAACAGTAGAACTCGTGGCCATAGGTGGAAATTAGCGGGAGAACAATTGAAATTTGAATTTGAGAAAACACTTCTTTACACAGCGTGTAGTTAGAGTATGGAACAGTCTTCCTGTTAAAACCCTGGGTTCCTTTAAATCAGAGCTAGATAAGATTTTAACAACGCTGAGGTATTAGTTAAGTTCTCCCCAAACAAGCTTGATGGGCCGAATGGCCTCCTCTCATTTGTAAATTTCTAATATTCTTATGTCCTGTCTCTGCACCTGTTTTTCACTAAATAAATGTTTGCCTGGGCGCTAAGTACCTTGCTGCTCTATGTACAAAAATCTCCCTCTGGGATCAATAAAGTTCATCTCATCTATCTATCTAATCTAATATGGGCATCAAGCCATCTGGCTGTGGAGATAAACATTTGGTCAATATGGCCATTAGCTGGTTACCAGGTCATATCCTGAGGGGTCTTTCTGTTGTAGAGTGATGTCCTTAAACACAATTGGTTCGATGATCTATCTATATAAATCGGCAAATTAAGCTGCTTTGGATAAAGGCATCAGTTAACAAAACCATGATGATATTATATGTAACTTTAACACTGCTGCTAATCTGCAAGACAGCAGAAATAGAGCTGATAACTCTCTTTTCCTGTATAATGTACACTTATGAAGAATCGACTTTATTTTACCCCACGAAACAGTTAGAGCGTTATGCTGCGGTAGGTTATAAATACAAGCCAATGGATCTCCTCTAGATCTGCATATCATTTCCTCATTAAACTTTGGGATTTGACTGCTATTCAGCTTATAAATACACAAAGCAATCACCATCACTTTAAATGTAATGCCTGATCCGATTTGAGAAATACATCGTAGCGGTCTGTTTACGCAAACAGTTAATATTAATGATAAGTACAGAGTCAGGTATTCGGCACTTGATATTAAATAAAAACCTCCTTATTTTCCACATAGGTCAACATGGGGACCAGTGATGTTTATGATTAATGTGGCGCATTAATACATCCACTTACATTAAGTTTCATGACATGGCATACCTGTCAGGGCCATGTAAGGTGGCTGAGCGGACTGAAACCCTCTGAGGCGGGCCCCAGTGCAGTTCGTCCGGACACACTGCTTGACACAATCTCGGTAGACCGGCTCCTTATCACCCTGAGAGGCACTGACAGCCGCCGGCAGCAGCAGCAAAACGACGCTCGACAAGGCGAGGAAGTAGGAGCCCGGACGGGGGGACACTACCGAGGCCATGGTTATTTCTTTGCCTGTCGGATGCAGCACAGAAGGCACGATCAGGGAGAAGCGGCATGTGAGAGTATAAAGACGCGGCGACAAAGCTGGAGCTTCATCGGAGCATCGGTGACATTAGCCGCTCTCGAAACGGGACACGGGTTACTAAGGAGTCGCACGGAAGTTCTGAAAGGTAACCGGTCTCCTGTTGATGACGACACTTTGTTTACTATCGTCGCATGACTTTTACCTCACGTGCCGCTTTTTTATGTTAGTGTACTCGCGAAATGAAACGGCGATTATTACGACTAGGCTGCAGACCAAGGCATAAAATAACTATAGTTTTCTGAGCAGTACAGCATTACTAAGGAAAGAACACAGAAGAAACGCCATTAATGAATTCACATTAGCAAAGTAATTTCAAGTGTTTTTCTCCACTGTTTTGTATAATTTTTCAGTGATTTATGTTTTAAAATTGGCAAGAGCAGTCAATAAAATCAACATAAAGTCCCCTTTTATTTCATCTGCTGATAACAATACGATCTTCAAAGAAATGGAGGACTTAAGGAAGCCTTTCTTCCACCAAGCTATGTATCTCCTCCCAACATTCCTTTACAAATAAACATAAATTTAAAAAACAAAGTCTGTTGTCTCATCTTTGTCTTGAAAGAAAAAATATGTTTTTTCTTGAGTTCCAATTTTCTGTTGTGTGTTAAATGGATATATGCCAGTAAGAATCTTAAATTATTTTCTTTGATTTTTTGCAGGGAGTAATAAACGAAAGAAATCTAGTATGAAGTAGGGGTTTTCAGAATCAGAAAACTTTATTGATCCCTGAGGAAATTGCTTATGTGATGACTGCCACAACACACAAAGACACAAGAATATAAAATAAATAGTCTAGATGAAGTCTAAGTAGAAATCTGTAGGAAGAATCCAACTACAATATGGATAGACTATGCTACATACGGAAATGCTTGGTATAATATCTATCTATAAGTCATGCAGCTGAGTGAAAAACTATTGACATAGTGGTAGTTTGACATTCCTGGGAATAAAAATATTCTTTTTTAATTTTATTTGACTGGATAATGATCATTGGATAAAATATTTTTAGCACCGTTTTGCTGCTGCAGACATTGTGGTATGTGAACCAATAACTCTGAAACTGTTTGACAGATCTTTTTCAAACTTTGCACAGGCATTGTATGGCGGGGGAACAAAAACTGATAAAAATTTTCACCCCAAAATTTAAGCAACCAAGATATAGCTGGAAAAAGGGCAGTTTTGACACTTGATACCCTTAAGACAATAACTCAGTAACTGTTTGTTGGCTGTTTTTCAAACTTTGCTGAGGTATTGCAAGAAGGTCGGAATGGAACCAATTAAATTTTGAGACAGATGGTCCCAAAATTGAAGCAGCACTGTATAGTGATAGCAAAAAGGGCAGTTTTGACACTTAATCCTGTTAAAACAGTGATTCAAAAAGTTATTGACAGATCTTTTTCAAACTTTGCACAGGCATTGTGTGGGCTCTTTTCTGGAACCAGTGTTCTTTGTCGGTTGCACCAGTGCTACTTAGGTTACATCATAGTTAGTAGATACTAAATAAAAATACTGTCGCACAGAATGACGTTTTCACCCTATACAATCAAATATCATTGTCTGATATTACCGGAACAAACTCACTGTTCCACATCTTTGTTGAGTTTGGGTTTTACATAGCTACTGATTTGTTTTATCTGTATCTGTGAGAAGTATTTTAACCACAGCTATAGTGAAACCCATAATAGGCCATGTATGGTGTAACGTAAGAGGTCTGTTTACTTGGTAGCTTGCTGGGTATGGATCACCAAACTGAGGGTTCGGCTC
Source organism: Mormyrops attenuatus (assembly GCA_026777985.1). Classification (NCBI taxonomy): domain Eukaryota; kingdom Metazoa; phylum Chordata; class Actinopteri; order Osteoglossiformes; family Mormyridae; genus Mormyrops; species Mormyrops attenuatus. The sequence goes on along the minus strand of JAODKC010000095.1, from coordinate 31,952,154 downwards.
GTATCACGGTCTTTGAGTCATGGATCAGATCAGCAAATAAAGGAGACATTTTTAACTATTATTATTATTATGTTCCAAGGTTTCAACATCTCATTCTTTCCCCTGTTTTCCCAGTTTAAAAAGTCCCTTCTAAACCCCAAGTGAAAAATGTCATATATATTGCAGCACTTAATTGGCAACAATTTAACAATTAATGTTTGTCCCAGATCCATCACAACTGTCATGATCGATCGTCCAGCCCTTGCGTGTTATTATAATAATAATAATAATTATTATTATTATAATACTACTAATAATAATATGTTGGCTTGAAAAACATATTTTATTTTCACCTTATAATAATTATAATAATAATCATTTTTATTCTTGTTCCTAATAATAATCATTATTATTATTACTAATTTCGTATTTCGCCATATCAAAAGTCATTCACCTTATTGGGAGACATCTAGTCAAACTATTTCCAAACATTTGAGGATTGCCTCTTGCCATTTCCAGAGCCACTTTCCATAGTGGATTAAAACGTGTTCTCCATCCATCCATCCATACATCCATCCATCACCATCCGCTTGTCCGGGGCCCGGGTCGCGGGGGTATCAACTTCAGGAGGTCCTCAAAGTATTCCTTCCACCTCTGGGTGATGTCCCCAGGTGAGGTCAACAGCAACCCCTCCCCACTGTAAACAGTAGGAACCAGGAGCTGCTTCCCCTTCCTGATATTCTGGACGGTTTGCCAAAACATTTTTGAGGCCGACCGAAAGTTCCCAGCAGACACTTGGGCCTGGCAGGTCTGACTGGCTTCCTCCCCCACCACCTGAGCAAGCTCACTACCAGGTGGTGATCAGTTGACAGCTCTGCCCCTCTCTTCACCCGAGTGTCCAAGACTATATACAATTATAAAATCTATCATTGACCTGTAGCCTGGGTGTGTTCGTACTGTTACGTGCCGTAAGTTTCAAGGGGAAGCCTGCAGGTTCTCCGGACCTCCCTCCCTCATCGCCATTCGCCGGCTGCATCTCTGCTCCGCCTCCTTGTCCAGACCCCGCCCACGACTCCTCCGATGCGCCGTGACTGCTTTTTTTGTTTATGCAAATGCGTGTGGATTATTGTTTGTTATTATTGGTTGTCTTGTCTCCCCATTACCCTTTCCCTTTCCATTCTGTCGATCCTCACCCCTAGACTGGGGATCATAACAGTACCATGTCCATTTATGGACACTCCTATGCTCAAAGAAAGTGTTTGTTATGGACAAACCATACATTGCACAGAAGTCCAACAACAGAACATCACTTGGGTTCAGATCAGGGAGTCCGTTCCTCCCAATCACTCCCCTCCAGTCCACACTGTTGTTGCCCATGTGAGCGTTGAAGTCCCCCAGCAAAACAATGGAATCCCCTCATGGTGCGCTAACCAGTACATCACTCAGGGAGTCCAAGAAGGTTCGGTACTCTGAACTGTCATTCGGCACATAGGCGCAGGGAGACAGCTATCTTGTTCACCAAGGTAAACTCCAATGTTAATGCACTGAGCTGTGGGGCCAATAGTAGCCCTACCTCAGCCTGGCGTCGCTCACCTGCCGCAACTCCAGAAGAAAAGAGTATCCAGCCGCTCTCCAGGAGACTGGTTCCAGAGCCCACGCTATGTGTTGAGGTGATCATTACTATATCTAGCCGTTATCTTTCAGCTTCTCGCACAGGCTCAGGCTCCTTCCAGACCAGAGCTAGGTGACATTCCATGTCCCGAAAGCCAGTTTTGTCTCCTTGGATTGCCACCTTATTGTGGTGGAGGGGTTTCCGTGCCTCATGGGTTCAGTGCACTGTGGATTGGGTGGCAGCCAAGGGAGACCCTGGCAGACCGATCCCTGGCAAAAGGTGTAATACAAACTGTACCTCAATATATCTCACCAACCACAAAAGAACCCCACTATGCCAAAAGGTTTCATCTCACCTTTATAAAAGTTTCAAAGAGCCGACACGATCCTTAACCTCTAACATCTCTGGAATCTATGGATGTCATTGTATAAAACGAAGCAAACTCCAACTCCCAGCTTCGAGTCGCGGGGCTTCACTTTGACGAGGCAAGCTCTGAAGTCTCGTTATTATATCAGAGGAAATGATAACAAATTATTAAAATTATCTCTGATAATGATCTCAGATAATCTCTGATAACCTAACAAAAAAGGTTTGTTAGGTCATTCATATTTGGGCCATTTTCACCACTTTTAAACATTTTTTTTGTTACGATGGACAAATGATAACGCCTAATGAAAAGGTGGTGTCAAATTTTCGTTATAACTTAGTGTTATGTTGAAAGTATTTGCGTGGTGCAACTGATTATTGCTTAGTAGTTCATAAACGTCCAAGTTTACGTCCACCGTAGGCTACAATCGAACTTATGCTTAGCTGGTGAAACCTACTGCTGGTGCTCCCTACTGCTGGTAATCAACTTGCAGAACTCCTGCCAGAATTGGCAAACAAACTGTGGGCCCCTATCGGAGACAATGCCAACAAGCAGGCAATGGAGTCTAAAAATATGCTCCGGTTATCTCCTTAGTGGAGGGCAGTTTGGTCATAGGAACAAAATGGGTGGCCTTAGAGAACCAGTCCACAATAGAGAGGACCCCCTTGAATCCCTGGGAAGGGGCAAGGCCTGTCATGAAATCCAAAGTCATATGGGACCAGAGGTGACTTGGAATGGAAAGGGGTTGTAGAAAACCCTCTGGAGCTCAAGAGAGGGTCTTGCTGTGAGCACAGACAACACATGAGATCACAAAGCTGCGGATTTCCCAGAGCATAGAGGGCCACTAAAGCCTTTGCTCGAGCAAGGCCCAGGTGGCTTGAACGTTCAGGTGGCAGGCTATGAGGGATGAGTGACGATACTGGAGGGTCTAACATTGTAAAAAATCATGGACAAACAGTTAATTAAGCAGGCAACCTTGGACAAAGTTTTGGACTACCCAAACAGCCTCCAGTCCCCCATGAAACCACTCCAATATAACAAGTAGCTGTAAGGATGAGACTGGAATCTTCAGGCCCCTCCTCCTCCCCTTATTGGCGTGACAGGGCTTTGGGTTTGCTGTTCTTGGAGCCAAGACTTAATATGGGTAAAACGGTGACCATCTTGGCAAGCATTGTGCCATCATGTGGACGAAGGTATTCCAGACTCTTGTGGTCAGTCAGAATCAAAAAAGGATCCCGTGTGGCCTCAAGTCACTGCCTGAAGTCCTCAAAAACTAGGCTTACTGTCAACAGTTCCCAATTGCCTGTCTTAATTTATCTCTGTGGGGGTAAAGTGTTTGCAAATAAATGATTTTCCATTAGCTTAAGAATGCCCCTACGCCAGTCCCCAATGCATCTACTTCTACCACAAAATTGTTTTGAGGGGTCCAGTATGTGTAGGACAGGCACTGTAATGAAGCGCACACAGAGGTTGGAAAACACCTTTCAAGACGCTTCAGTCCATTGGAAATGGCAGAGTTGAGTGCAGTAAAATGGAAAACCCAAGAAACCACTGCAACTCCTTCAGGGTCTGTGGTTGTAGCCATTCTGCAACTGCTCAGACCTTCTTAGGACCTATCCAGATTGAACCCTCTGCAATTATGAAGCCAGCCAAATTTTTGCAGTGCCGCTCTGTCCCTCCATTGTCTCCTTTCATGTTCCAGGGTCCTGTGTTTCTGTCTGTGGTGCCCCTGTGTCTGTCTGTGTTCCCTGTTGTGGGTCATTTGTTGTCTGAGTTGGTCTCTTTGTCTCTGTTCTACGTGTCAGTCCTGTTCCCTTTGGTCCGTTGATGTTGTTGCTTTTGTTTCCTGAGGTACTGTCCCATTGTGCCCCTCGTCCCTTGTGCTGCCCCTATGCTCCCTTTACGCGCGCCCGGAGTGTGCGCCTTTGGGGGGGGGGACCTTTCGTGCCCCGCTCGTCCGCTCCTTCCGTGTGTCACGCCCCCTCATCCACCTCATGTGGAATCCCCGTGTTTACCAGCTGTTTCTTGTTCCTGTCATAAGTCCTATCTATTTAAGTCTGCTCTAGGTGTGTTTTCCCCAGTTCAGTCATTAACGTCATTGTATGCCATCATCGTCTCCCGAATAAATCCCGTTTTCCCCGATTCTTCATCACCCTGCTCCTGCTTCCCCACTCCGTGCCCTAGCGTATTCTACAACAGAGATGGTTTGCTTGTGAAAGAGTTTGTTTGACAGGAGATACTGAAGGACCTTCCAAACATGCTGAATGTGCCCTTGTTAATCCCAAAACATCGTTTATCAGACTCTGGAACACCGCTGGTGCATTAATTAGCCCAAAAGGCATAACTGTATACTCATAGTGACCAGTGGGGATGTGAAAAGTGGTCTTACATTCATCCCCCTCTCAGATCTTCACCAAGTGGTAAGCATTCCATAGATCCAACTTAGCAAAAATTCTGGCTAACCTGAAGGAGATGCAAGACGGAAGATAACAGGGACAGGGGGTAACGGTTCTTAACTGTGATCGCATTCAAACCCCTACAGTCTATGCATGGTTGGAGGGATCTATCCTTTTTTCTATGAAGAAGAATCCCACCCCCATGGAAGAGGAAGACGGGCGAATAAGACCTGTAGAAACAGTCCCTTTAACATATTCCTCCATCACCTTTCTCTCAGGTGCAGAAAGGGAGTAGAGGTGCCCCCTAGGGCAGTGGTGCCTGATAGTAGATGTGTTGCGCACACAGGAGTGGTGCAGCAGAACCCAGTCAAGAATATGATCTCGCAGTGATCTCATACTGATCTCATAGGTTATCTCACACTATGAGTCTTCTGCGAT
>JAODKC010000095.1:31890630-31901370 GCA_026777985.1 Mormyrops attenuatus | reverse complement strand
AGGCAGTCACATGGCCATTTTAGGCAGTCACATGGCCATTTTAGGGGCAGTTATCGATATCCATGTCCATACATAGATTGCCCTTGTACATTTAACACATGGAGCAAAGTACTTAATCACACATATAAAAGTCATGCTAAACAGAATATTACAGAGACATTAGTGGCATGTACTTTCCGGTGTCATGTTTGCTTGTGCAGGCAACAGAAAGAGATTTTTTCCAACACATAAATAGACATCTCAGACACTATGAAACAGTTTGTGTGTTTTTAGGATGTGAGTTTAAAACTAATATTTATATATATATCATTTCTTTTTGTTCTTCAAATTACATCTCCGCACTTGGCTAAATGATGTCTTTTTTGCTTCAGGGTGACATCACTACTAAGAGGGAAGGCATCCTTAAGTGTCTTGTCATATACCTCAACGAAGATCCAGACTTGTTCTTCAAGGAGTACCTAGTATGTTTATCACTGTTTCCCATTTAGCTTTGAACACTGTGACTAAGTTATTTTTCTGGATGAATAATGAACTGAGCATCATGTCTTCTTCTCCAAGCTTTGTTTTATGCATGAGAGCATGTCTTTAACATGGGTGATCTGCTTTGTGTTGTTGTTTAGGCCTCTTGCAGTGTGGAGATGTAAAGGGACATTGCACAAACTGTCATGGGCATTTACACAGTCCGAAGTGATGGAGGTGATGAGCCATATGATGTGGGAATCGTGATCGAAGGCATTAAAGTCCTATATGACCTATATGACATGATTTACATAATTTTAGCCACTTCAATATGTGGTCCAAGATGGTCATGCGATATGACTGAGAATAGTGAATTTGTGTATTTTCCTAAACATGTGCAAGCATTGGATTATACTTTGTTTTATTAATAAACATACCTAAACCAGATTTTATTTCATGTGTCTTTAATGTGGGATTATGTGAAAAAAATCTAAATAATATTACAAATAAAAATGTTACGAATCTCGCGCACGGACCAGGGAAGCAGGTGAAGGAAATCAGGATCGGGGTAAAATTAAGGGAAGTTTAATAAGGAAACAGAGGGCATGGGGGAGAAACAGCACACAACAATACAATGACAGAACTAGGGAAACAAACTCTGACGTGGACCTAAATACACTGAACTAACGAAGACAATTCGAAACAGCTGGTGAACACTGGGAATCCACACGAGGTTAATGAGGAGGCGTGGTCAACGAAGGGGTGGAACGATGGGTCATGACAAAAATAGGTTAACTGAACATGAATTATTCATATTCAAATAAATAATAACATTTTATTTGCAAAAACACAAACTAATTTCACTTGGTAAATGTAAATCAGTTAGTTAAACTGTATTAGATAAAAATCAGTTGGTCGAATAAAATAATATTATATTCTACTAACAAACATTATTTGATTTACATTAACAACAAAAAATTGTGTTATACTAATGTACTTGAGTTAAACTGATACAACATGTATTAACTGGATGGAAAACCTGCCCAAAATTTTATTGAGTCCATCCAATTAATAATTTTTTTGAGTGTAGGAATGTCACAGAATCGAGCCACAGGGCATCATAAAATGAATTCCATCTCGTAGTGCAAGGGACTAGCGGCTTCTTTGCAATTACGTCATCCACGGTCTCTGCAGCCACCGTTGAACGACTTGCCTTGTTCCATAAGCCTGTGCATTTGGGGGTAGCTCTTATGTATATCGCTTTTGTTTCTGGTCTTGACAGTAACCACTTGTCAACATCAGTACATGAAACAAGGTTTAATGTGTGTGATGCACATCTCTGATGTGGCGGCAAAGTAATCACATGACCACCATTGTCACCATTCTCATCTCCAGCACTGTCGTGCATGGCATCATTAATGTTTGTAAAAGTCACCTCATCCTCGTCAACCTCGGAGTCATCCTCCTCGACTGGCTGGTACCTTTTGAATGCCTTGACGAAATTAGAGAAATTATCCGTGACAGTTGACGTGATTTTGTTGGATATGCCATAGGATGAGTGAACGTTGTCAAACTGAGCTCCAATTCTGTCATGAGTATGATGACCCTTGAATCTTCTGCATGCCAGTGCTGCTTTCCCTCGCTCCATGCTGTGTGGATTTATCCAGTGTGCAGTTAGGCCAAGATAGCTTTTATTATGCGCAGTCCAAATGTCTGCTGTAGTAGAGGCATATTCTAACTCTTCAAATGTCTTTTTGAGCTCGACATTCCTTTTAGCATACTCAGCGTCTATGTATTTGGAAAACGTCTCTGCATGGCGGCCATACCCCTGCTCTTGCAGATATTTTGGCAATGAGAGCTCCGAAAGAATCCAACTCAACTGTAGATAATGGCAGCATGCTGTCAACAACATACCTGGCTATCAGCCTGTTTAGTTCAGCCTGTTCAGTTCAGCCTGTGTCACAGCAGGTTTTTGTGCAGCATAAAAAAAAATGATGCGTCGCTACGTCTCCTCCTTTGTTCGCGGAGCTCACGTTAGCCGCACCTGGGTTTGGGCTGCTATCAACATCCACGTTCTTGGCCACTAGTTTTGATGAAGCGTGAGGCGAAGAGAGGTGCTACATCAGATTTGAATTACTCGTTACCGATGTGGTTAAAGACTTAGTTCGAGGACACAATGTACATTTAACATACACATTCTTTAATTTAAACAAGGGAAAAGTAATGTTTGTATTTCCACTGTAAAAACGCTACTTTTAAACTCACCATTGCTGTGTCTCTCCTGTGCCTGCGTCTGTGTGTGTTTGTGTAAACACCCGCCCACCTCTGCCTCTGGTTGGTTTACCATGAAATTTTACTCTACCTTAGCCAATCATCATCACTTATGCGGTTGTCTCACCCCTCCCCTCGCCACTCTCCAAAGAAAATAAAAAAGCTTTGCTGCTCCTGGTCGGATGAAAACGACTTAATTACAGTAACGCGCCACATGTTATTGTCAGTAACGGTAACGGTGTTGTAACAATGGAAAGAGTAATTGGTTAGATTACCCATTACTGAAAATTTACTTTTTTTCTTTAACGCCGTTATTCCCATTGTCCATACACTGGACAATACCAAATGATAAACATGATTAATTTTTTAATTGACAAGGAATATATAATACCAAAAAAACTTTATGTATAATTGCTTTTAATTTAGATTATACTTTTGATAAATCAATGACCAAATTTGTACTGGGCATTTAGCGATAACGGAGCAGCACAATATCCATGGACTATCCATTGTTACGTATGGGAAACCAGGTTGTAATGACTGTCATATACCGCCAGCGGAGAAGAGTTCTGTACCATCGTCATCTGCCAATGGAATATCCGCTCTCACGTAGAGTAAACCACATTGCAATGACTGCCATGTACCACTAGAGGCTCTAGCGTGCCACTGTTATGCAGCGTATGCCACTGTAACGTAGAACAAACCACGTTGTAATGACTGTCATGTACCACTAGGGGCTTTAGCGTGCCATTCCACTACATGACCGTCAAAGCGCTGTCACGTGCCACGGTCTTTACGTGCATGACACTGCCATGTAATAACGTATATTAACAGTACAGTACACTTCAAGCTGTAACCGCTGCTGCACAGGCTTTCAGTTTATTTAAGAGATTTTTAATATTTAATTAGACCTTTTTTATATGCATGCTATCAGTGTGGAATAAATTGCTTAAATATAATTTCATTCAATTGGTTTATAGTAGTATATTTTTTGCTTACAGACAAAATTATACGCCGGTGCACACTACCATGCCGGGACAAGGGACATTATCACTGCCCTTTGTGCAAAAGGACAGTTATTCGCCGGGTTGACATGGAAAGGCATTTAGTGCTGTGTCAGAGTCTTCCACCCGCTGTACCCTCTGCAGCAACGGGCCTGCCACTCACTGTACCCTCTGCAGGAACAAGCCTGTAACCTGCCTTACCCTCTGCAGCAACAAGTCTGCCACACGCTGTACCCTCTGCAGTTGTGGTGGAACACTCATACACTCATACATACTGTATGCGCTGCCTTCTCCAACTGTGCTGACTGAAGCAGAAATAAACACAAATTCGGTCAGATGCACTCAATGTAGCCTTACTGTTCTTCGGAAAAACTTAAAAACACACTTGCTGAGGAAGCATGTAGATATGCCACAAGATATTACACAGATGAGTCATTTACAAAGTGTATTTGTTGATGAAAAAATGACATATTTGCTGTACAAAAAACTAGACAATCTAGGAAAATCTGGGGCAAAACTCATCAGGTCAGATGTGAGTTAGAGGAATGCCACCAGTATCATTTGCTGGCTCAGAGGAGTGGACTTAGCTATAGTTTATGTGAGCATGTCCGCTCTATAGATTACTGCAGAAAAACTGTTACAGAAATATTTCTCAAGGAAGACCTCCTGAGGGAAATGGTGTGTCTGAAATTCTTTGGTGAGCCAAAGGCTGTAACGTGTGTAAACAGGCAAAAAGTTGCTCAGGTGGGACACGTTCCATTTGCAGTGATGGTGGACTTTGGCGAATCAGCGTCACAGATATGTCTTTCCATTCATGAGCCTAAAATACAAAATAGTTTTTGCCATCTTGGCAGAATATTTGTGACATACACGAACAGCCACGAACACTGTGTCCTCACAAAAGCATTTCAAAGTGGGTTCTCTTTCAAACACAAAGAGATCTCTTCAGGACAAAGGTTCCACCATCACCAGGATCACCTTTGCTGATATCAGTGAATGCGTCTGGATGTCTACACAATACTGCTGTGCTCTACATATTTAAAGAAAAAAAAATCCTCAGACATTGCCAAAAGAGATCACTGAACAAAAAAATTAAATGGAACCTCAAAAACAGTTTGTTCCTGTTGAGACAATGTGTCAGTTATGCCCAGGTCATCCTGTACTCGATAAGGCAGTGCAGGTCACTAATAAAGCTCGAATTGTCAGCATGATGGGCCTTACTGAGAGTAAGTCTGGGGAATCAGATGCCCATTATGGATTTATTCCTATTATGATTTGTCACTAATACAAATACTATACTCATATTAACAAATTCAATGTAATTTGCCTTTTAGATGGTACATCCTTTCATAGGAGGTGTCCTCAAGTGCACTATGGTGTACAGGTACCAGGAGTGGAAAGATGGCCTTCACAACTTTGATGACCGTATTTTTCTATCTCTTGAACTGTGCCTTTTTCTCAGAGAAAATATACAGGTCAGGGTGTCACAAAGATTGTTCTCTTTAGTTGTTGAGTTTCTTCTTTTTTATGAATATTGCCTTATTTGAATGTTTTATGCATAATTGCTTCTTTATCCTTGATTCATATTTTAGAACCACATGTCTGTGTCAAGAGTTATCGACTCATTGGAGGGGTTAAGACAAGTGAAGTTTCCTTCCAGGGATGCCATTTTCCATGCTTATTGCCACTTTGAGGCTTTGACTGACACAGAGTACACCTTCTCCTGTATTAATTGTGGATTTTGCCCCCCTGTGGTACTCATGGATTTGCACTGAAAAGGGGTTGAAAGGTAAGTTATTTGTAAGTACTTTTGTGTTAAATCTGTTGAATATCAGTTTGTTAACGAATATAGCAATTAATTTTAGTGAGTGACCTCAAAACACCACCTGAAGACTTTGAAGGTGAACATAATATTGAAGAATTTTGGAACTCTGTTCATCTGGAGATAAGTCGTGTTTTTTTCTCAAGGAAGTAACGGAAACCCTGTTTTGTTAATTTATTACCTTTCATTTATTTGACTATTTTGGTAGTGTTTTAATTATAATTAAATGTAATATGAGTCTCTAGGCAGTGCAAAGAACCCATTTACCGTTTTGCCAAGTTATGAACGCTGGATTGGCAGTGAAACGTGGAAAAGTGACACTGTGCTCAACACTGAATTTAAAAAAGTGAGGACCTGCCCATCTTCAGATGAAGCACAGCTTGGCAGTGTCACAGAAGACCAACTGATTGACGAGCTGACAAAACAAAAGGTAACATTGCTTTAAAGTTGTCAAAATACTGTATGCAAAAATGTTTTGTTTACAATTTTTGTAAATATGTCGTGTCCCACGCGATGGGGGGGGGGGCTTATGATTGCCTTTTGCTTGCTTATGATTGCTTATGATTTAGGGGGTTTATTTTTGTTTCCCTTCGGCAGCACCAAGGAAGTTAGGGGGAGCTTGCGCCGTCCCCTGGTGGCAATCGAGGGCCAGGATTTGCTAGATTGGGGGGCGGGAGGCGGAGACTTCACCCGGCTTAAAGATCGCTGCGTCCAGTGTTGGGGAGCTCGGTCCGGGGACGGAAGGTGATTACGGGGCTCCGTTTCTAAAGACGGGTCCGTGGGGCGATGCGTGCTTTCCCAAGCTGAGCAGATGTAGTGGGCTGGACGTGAGTGAGCTGAGGTACCAGGCTGCAAGTCACAGGCCCGCGGCATCGACGGAGGGACGACATGCACACGGCTAGAACATCTTGGGAGGTGTAAGCAGTGGGAAGGTGACGCAGACAGCGGCTGGGGGCCGAAGGGCAGCACGAGATACTACGCTTATGACCTGGGAATAAAGGAAGTTCCTAATCGGCGGGGTGTATAATGCGAGCCGTTTGGGTCACAATCAGGACGGGGTTGTGCTGGTGCTGTTCGGCTTTGTTTCCCCCGCAGGTCTAAGCTTGCCGCTGCGGGTCGGCTGGCGTGAAAGGCGCAGGGCCGGCGCCTACAGCAGCTAACAGATTAAGGTGACCAGGTTCAAGTTCAAGCGACCAGGATAGGAGGAGGACGGCGAGAGAGTTTTCATTATTTCCCCCGGACTAAGAAAGCTTCTAAGGGAGGCGGTCATCGCCGGAGAGTGGCAGCGTTGCCGGAGAGGGACAGAGCTAAGTTTTTTAAAATTTTTTTAGTTTTGTTATTTTCGTGGGCCGCACGAGGGGAGCGTGCTGACCCAGGACTGAGTTCTTTAGTTTAATTTCTCCCCTGTTTGTTTTTCTTTGTTTGTTTTGTTGGGGTTAGGTTTATTTGGGGTAGGGACCTTTTTGGAAGGTTACCCTTTTTATTTTTGCCTCCTCCTGTGGGGGAATTGACTTCCTCTCCTCGCTGCAAAAGTGTGCTGTGTATAAGGGTGCTGTGTGCTGTGCCATGGTGTAACCATTTGTAGTGGAGTGACCTTGGGGGAGGTGGGAGTGCTGTGGGTTCCTCTTAGAGTGTAGTGCTGGGGAATAACACTTGGAGTGGTGGTGTGGTTTACCTGTTGGCGGGAGGGAGGTGGTGGTTGCCTGGAAGGTTGGAGTAACTGTGAACGAGCCCCAAATAAACCTGTGCCAAAGCTCATCTATTTGTGTTTGCCTCGTTGTGTCGTTGCCCCAGGAGATCCTACGGGGTGTGTTGGTGGTATTTCGCTGTGTTTATGAGTCAATTGCAGTAACTAAAGACTCAGTACAAAAATAACTGCTAGACAGTGGGGGTCCCACACCCTGGGCCACCACAAATATCGTTAGGTTGGAGTTGTGAGAAGACTGTGCAGGGCCTGTAAAATTGATTCCAAGGGCTCTCGGTTTGACCTCATCACCAGACTACGGGAGAAGATGAAAGCAAACATGGTGTATGATAAGGTTTTTCAAAGCATTTGGGGAGCCTCTGGTAAGTTACAGTGTCTCTTAGTAGTTTGTATGGATTTTGTAATTGAACACATTTTACAGTTTATCACATTTTTTTTCCAGACGGATGGTCAGTTATACTATGTCCACATGGGATTGTATACAGCATTAAATTTAATCTTCGTGCTGAAAGTCCTCGAGGCTTTGCAGACCTCCTCCTCTGCTGGAAGCACACACCCTGTGTTTATGACTTTGCGAGAGGTTTAGCAGCACACACCAACTTACGAGTTCCCCACACCCTGCCATTCCAACCACATGAGGGTAGACTGGCTGAACCCACACAAGAAAATATCAAGGCAGCACAAGATGGAAAAATGCAGGTGTGTCTTCCATGGCTGCATGAAAGGATGGAATGTGCAAAAGAATATGCTCATCCAGTCACTGGATCATCAGACCATTACGTCTTTTATGATTGCTTTCATGAATGGAATACAAAGGACCCCAAGGAAATACTTCGCAGGATCCAGCTTGTCCCAGAGTTAAAAGGATGGCTTAATAGTCAAATTGTTGAGCAGTTTTTTGCAAACATGCGCAAAAGTAACTACTTTTTTAAATGTCCATCCACGCATGTGTTTTTGTTGAGAAGTATACTTCATCACCCTCACACTCACTCCAACAAGCAGCTCTTGAACAAGCAGTTAAGACATGGTCACCGGCTTAGAGAGTCGATTAACATCACCTTATCTGCATTGGGACAAGCTGTTATAGGTGAATAAAACATTTATTACCATGACTGGAGAAATTAATTACTGTTTGTATTTAAAGCAGTTCATATTGAGGGACTTATTTCTGTTATTTTGTGCCCCCAGCTCCCAAATAGGAAAACACAGAGATGACACTAAAACAAGCATCTTCAATATCAAGTGACTCTGGTATGGTTTCTTATTCAGAACTGAAGTGTTTCTCCTCTAAAGGCTAGAAATTTATTCCTTATTTGTCACGCCCACAGGGACGGGGCAGCACAGCAGCTAGCAATTGCTGTAATTCCTCCACACTATGTAAACCCAAAGCAAACTACCGAAAGTTGCGAAGTATTGTTGCCATGTTTATGACCTCTACTGAGCGCTTCTTTGTCTTGTGTCTTCCCCACTTGCCCTGCCTGCCTCGCCGTACCCTGCTGTCTTGCCTGCCCTGCTTCCCTGGTAAACCCTGCCTTCCTGTCTTGTACTGCCTGCCCTGCCTGCCTTCCCTGCCCTGCCTTCCCGGTCTGCCTTTGTCCTCTCTCCCGTCCCATCGTCTCCACATCCCGTCTTTGCCTGTAGGACTGACCTTCCCAGCTTTAGACCTCCTGCGACCGACCTGACTACGTGCTTGGATTTCCCTATTGGTTTTTGGTGTACCCGGTTTTATCCCCGATAAACCCTTCTCCCGCATTACGGGGTCTAGCTCTTTTCTGTTGCCCAGGCATCACAGAATACTTTGCCTTACCATGGACCCCTTGGAGAATCCGAGGCTACAGCAGCATGTTGACCACTTGACCTGTCTGGTTTCTCAGCTCATGGAAGCCTGAGCTGCCATGATTAGCTTACCTGCCTCCCCTCCCAGAGTGTCTGCTTAAGTTCCCGTTGCCATGCCTGAAAAATACGATGGCAACCCAGATCACTGTCAGGCTTTCCTGATGCAGTGCGGGTTATACGTGGAGGAACATTTGGAGCGTTTTAGAAAGGATGCAGCCTGGGTACGTTTCGTCATTTTGCTTCTCACCGGGTGTGCACATGATTGGGCCACCACGCTTTGGATGGACAACAGTCCACTCCTCGACTCAGCACATGATGTCCAGCAGGCAGGGAAAGGGATATTCGATCATCCCGCTGTCGGTCGCAGTCTGGGGGAGAGACTGTTTCATTTGAAACAGGGAACACATACTGTTGCGGAATTCGCACTGGAATTCTGCACTATTGCAACTGGGCTCCGCTGGCCTGAGAAGGTCCTATGGATTCTGTATCGGCGTGCACTCCACCCGGAAGTATAAGATAAACTGACTTCACATGGCTACACCCTGTCCCTCAAAGATTTCATCAGGCTCTCCGTTACCATAGATAATAGTATCCGAGAGCGCCGTCACCGACGCCCTTGCCAGCCAACAGCCACTGCCGAGTCAGCCACCTCGGAGGAGCCAGTTGAACCCATGCAACTAGGATGTGCCCCTCTCTCCTCCAGTGAACGGCACCATTGCGCAGCCCAGGGGCTGTGCCTATATTGCTGCGCACCTGCCTCGTCCGACCATCACGTCCTGCTACCCAAGCCAAGGTAGGCATCTCCACCTTGGATAAACCATCTGTAAAAGTTAGCAAAGTCTAGGAATCGCTGAAGATCCTTGATGGTTTTGGGTTGAGTCCAATCTCAAACGGCAGCGACCTTATCTTAGTCCATAGCAACCCCCCCGGGGATATGACATATCCTAAGAACTTCACTGTGACACAATGGAATTCACATTTCTCACCTTTCATGTAGAGTTGATTCTCCCTAAGCTACTGAAGTACCTGTCATACTTGCCTGATGTGCTGTTCTTCCGTTTCTGAATAAATCAAGATATCATCAATATAGGCGATCACAAAGTGATGCAGCATGTTACGCAATACCTCATTGATAAATGACTGGAAGACTGAGGGACTGTTAGCAAGCCCATAAGGCATCACGAGGTACTCGTATTGTCTCGTGGTAGTGATGAATGTGGTCTTCCATTCGTCCCCCTCTCTTATCCTGATCAGGTTGTAGGTACGTCTCAGGTTCAATTTCGTGAAAATGTGTGCAGTTCAGAGTTGCTCTAAGGCCGAGAGAATCAGTGGGAGAGGTTCTCTTTTTGTCTTGGTGATGGAGTTCAGTGCCCGATAATGTATGCAGGGTCGCAGGCCCCATCATGATGATGTGGCTGCAGCCGATCCCTCAGCTCGAACCATCGTTCGGCACTGCTCTCGGATGATTGTGTCGAGGATAATTGACAACCTTATGTGTTCGCCGAAGGTTTGAGTTACACCCTGACATGCCAATTCAGCCCATAACTCAGGGCGGACAGCGGGGAAATACACTCACCTAAAGGATTATTAGGAACATCATACTAATACGGTGTTTGACCCCCTTTCGCCTTCAGAACTGCCTT
>JAODKC010000095.1:31856213-31877340 GCA_026777985.1 Mormyrops attenuatus | reverse complement strand
AATAAAGAAAGGTGACATGGTTTACTTTTTTCCGATTTAACCTAATTTTTAAAACTTTAATACTTCCGACAATGGACATTGACTGGGTTCCAGTCTCGGTGGCTGACATGCTGCCCTGTGGAGCTCCAGTCCCGACGGCTGACACGCCATCCTACGAGGTTTCGGTCACGACAGCTGACACACTGGCCTGCGGGGTTCTGGTTCCAGCTGCTGCATCGCCGTCCTCGGAGGCTCCAGTTCTGATGGAAGGTGCGCCACCCTGCGCGGTTCCAGTCCCAGCTGCCGTGTCGCCCCCCTTGGAGGCTCCAGTCCCGGCGGCAGACGCGCCACCCGGCGAGGTTCCCATCCTGGCTGATGCGTCACCACCCACAGAGGCTCCAGTCCCGGCAGCTGACATACCGTCCGGCTGGGTCCTAGTCCCGACTACTGCATCGCCATCCTCCAGAGTCCCTGTGGTACCGCCACTCTCCGAGGTCCCTGCTCCACCCGTCCTTGCCCCGCCCACACCTCAGGCACTGGACTTGCCCCTACCTGAGGTTTCGGCGTTGCCCGTACCTGATGAGTCGGCTCCGTCCGTGCCTGATGTTCTGGCTCCATCTGTGCCTGATGTGTTTCTTTTTTTTGTGTTCATTTTGGTGTTTGATTTCGTGGGCCTAGGCAAAGGGGGGAGTTAATTTGGAGGTCCGCATACTATTTTGTGTGTTTGTCAATTTTGTTTTATTTTTCCTAGGATCTTGAGTGTTAGTTTCTGTGGGGGGACAGTGTGTGGGTGGCTGTGTGTATAGGGGTGAAGTGTGATTTTAGTGTAATCTTACTAGTGTGTAATGTATGCTGTGGAATTGGTACGTTTCTTTCGTAACTTTTTCTTTTGTGTTCCCATGGGGACTCCAGCTCTGGATGTCCTAGTGTGATTACTTGTTTTAGGTGTGTTTTAGTCCCACGTAAATAAATTCTTGTATTTTATCAGCCCCAGTATTGTTCCTTTATTTGAACAGCCTGCAATGGTTATAGCATTTATCTTGATGGAGATTCGCTAGGTTAACGGTGGGAGCTGTGTTTCTCGCCCCTTGTGCGGGTTACTGTACATATGAATATAAGTATGAATAATTTTACCTAGGTTTAAGTTTAACGCAGCCGTAAACATTGCTATTCTAAATGTTATTACTTTAATTGTATCATATTTCAGTTCCTGTTTCTATATTCACATGTTACTTGTGCTTTGACTTTAAGTAGTTTTGACAATAAAATGTTATCTAACTTTGCTTTCTCATGCAATCCATTGCCAAAAGTGTCATGTTTTGGTAACGTTTGCATTGATCGTAGATGTATGAGTGCTTCAAGAAATTTTAAATTCCAACAAGTCAGAAGAAGTGTCTTCATGTTCCCTTCATTGCCCAACATACAGCCCCCGTTAAGCGAAACATTTTGTAACCTATTTAAGCAAACCTAGTATTTCTAAACGATTTGAACGTGCAACTTTTTTATGACGAAAAGTTAAGTACCCTATCTGACAGTCATTAGTTACAGTTACTTCATTTGGCCAATAAAAAGTTTATTTTTTTATCGATTGTGAAGTGACTATTTTATATTAATTGACATAGGCCTATAGGATTACCCAAAACATCACATTGTATTATGCTTCTAAACAGTTAATAGTTAACGTTTTTATCAAGAGATCAGCTCTCCAGTCGGTCTGCAAAGCCACAAAATCTCACAGGTTTTTCCATAGAAATATGTGGAAATGTCAAACTTTAACATAAATACATTACAACCTAAAGACAAAAATATCTTCCACTTTGTGTTTTTTTTGTGGGTGTGGTGTCCAAGTTGTTCTGTTTTAAGATGTTGAGTGCTATGCGTTAAGCGTGGAACATACTGGACGCCTGGCGTTTGCATTGCGGAACTACTGCTGCACATAACCGCGCGGTGGTCCACACCACCTACGTTGGTGCTGTGGCACTGCTACTGAAAATCCTGTCTTTATACATTAAGTTTACCTTTCATAATGGCCATCAATAGCACAATGTTTAATTTCAATTCATAAATGTAATTTATATGTAGTTTAGATAAAGATTAAGAACTGTTAAGAAGTTAAGAAGTTGCATTCTGTTATTTACAATTTGCACACATCCCAACTTTTTTGGAATTCGGGTTGTACACACACATATATACATATATATGTGTGTGTCTGTGTCTGTGTGCGTGTGTGTGTAGTATAATTTCTTTACCCTCATTCCTAGCGACAACAAGAGAGTGCACTTGTCATATGTGGGCGGAATGGAGGATGCAGGAGAAGGCATTGGGGCAAAT
Organism: Mormyrops attenuatus; assembly: GCA_026777985.1. Taxonomy (NCBI): domain Eukaryota; kingdom Metazoa; phylum Chordata; class Actinopteri; order Osteoglossiformes; family Mormyridae; genus Mormyrops; species Mormyrops attenuatus. The sequence continues at coordinate 31,875,030 of JAODKC010000095.1, read as the reverse complement.
AAGGGAGTTTATTGAAAGAGATTGAACAGAACTGGCAATAGGATTGCAGGGGATCAAATGGGAGGCTAGGGCACAAACAACAGAAAGACAATGTCAATGGTTGAACCGGGGAAGCACAGGACTGGGAAGCACTTAAATACTGAACTAACAAAAGAGCACAATGGGAGCCATCTGGAGTGAATCACAGAAAGGCAGGAACAAGAGGTGAGACTAACAAGCACCAGCCGCACCAGGGAGGAGAAAGGAGGGTCAGGCAGGGCAGGACATGACGGTACCCCCGCCTCTTGGAATGAAGGATGAGCCTGGAAGGGGACTAAGGGGCCACACAACAGGGCGGACTGTCAGAAACAGGACACTGGACACGACAGGGTATAACAGGACAGGACGAGGCAGGACAGGGTAATGGAATACAACATGATGGGACAAACACCAAGACTGGGGAAGAGCACAAAAAGGGACCATAGGGACAGAGGATAGGATGAAACAGCAGGAGACTAACAGAGCATGGGACCCAACACTGGATGCCACTAAGGGCACAGACCAAACCAGGGACAGTAAGGGGAACAGGACTAGGTGGACAGGTGGATGAGCCACAGATATGGGAAGGACACATTGGAGAGGGACACGGTGCACAAGCCAGGAAGAGATAGACGAAGGACGAAATGTGACACTCATAAAGAATTAAAAAAAAACAATTTTTCAAATTTTTCATTCCAAACATTGATATAAAAATTATTGTATTTTTTATTTCAAAGATTAATTTTTTAAACTGAGGCAAAGATAAACATGGTTTGGCAGGGGGGACCCCAGAATGCGGGATGCTGAACCAGGACACTGAGCCTGTTGGGCTTCGGAGGACCAGTGGAACCAGGTGGCACCATGAGGCCAGATGGCAACGAGGGTAATGAGGGACCTATAGGGTGAGAACAGAGATGAGAACAGGGACGGGAGGGCCCAGAGTGGCCTGCAGGGCAGGAGTGGCCGCCACAGATGGTGTACCCCTGTCTCCCTCTCAGGGAAAACGAGACGTCAGTCTGCGCCTCTCTTGGATCCCCACTGACACCGGTGGCCACCCCGTAACTTGGGACAGGGGCGACCCGAGTCCTGGACGGGGACAAGGGCCAATGGAGCGGGACCCAGTGCCAAACCCAAAGGGTCCCATTCCAAGTGTTCCAATAGGGTGTCCTCCAAGTTCCCTTTCTCATGGCTGGTGGTGGGCACAGTGGGAGGAGGAGGGTGCCGACAGGACATCAGTAGACGATGAGGCAGGCGCCGAAAGGATCTCAGCAGACGATGAGGCAGGCACCGGTGAGTCTGGGAATGAGGCGGGCGCCGGTGAGGATTAGCCAGGCGCATGTGGGACCGCAACAGGACCCACCAAATGCCTTGAGGCAAGTGTGGCGACGCTGGGACACTTTGAGGCATGCAGGACAAGCTAGATGAGGGAGGCGAATCCAAGAGGCCTGGAGACGGGCAGGATGGAACCAGGACAGACAGGTCTGAGCCAGGACACCTGGAGGCAGATGGGTCTGAGCCGAGATACCAGGCTGCGATCAAGGCACAGATGGGGCACCTGGGGGCAAGCAAGGCAGAACTGGGGCACCCAGAAACAGGCAGGGCAGAACCAGGCCATCCAGTAACTGGTAGGACAAAACAGGAACATCCACAGATGGACAGAGCAGAACTGGAACATCCGGAGACGGATGGGGCGAAACAACCCTCTTTGCATTGTGAGTGCGGGTGATGCAGCCCTCTCAGAGATAGGTGTGAAAGTGGCCTCTGTGGGGCCAGGCACTAGCGGAGCACCAGCCGTCCCTTCGGGGCTGGGCATATGTGGAGTGATGGACACCTCTCCTGGGCCAGAAGCTAGCAGGGTGATGAAGGCCTCTCCTGGGTCAGGTGTAACGAAGACCTTTCCTGGGTGAGGTGTGGTGGCAGCTTCCCCTGGGTCGGGCATGGTGGCGGCCTCCCCTGGGTCGGGTGTAGGGGCACTAGTGGCTGTCTCGCAGACCAAGCACTCGGGACACAGCAGCAGCAGCGGCCGCTCTTGGGCCAGGAGTCCGGATCACTGTAGCTGCAGGGATGGGCCTGGGAGACAACTGGAACAGAGAGAAGCTCTATGGGTTTGCCGGGGATCTCAGCAGGGTCGAATGCAAGGATTGGCCCTCCTGGATTAGGATCCTGGAGCACAGACAGGGCGGTACCTTCTGGCAGTATCCAGGACGTGGATGGGTTCAGAGTTGGGTTCCGGCGAGGGTCCAGGCTGTGCCTTAAATCTCCATCTCCAGCTGATGGAGAGCTATGGGGAGCCACTGGTCATGTCCGTAGTGAGCAGCAGAACCGCAGCAAATCTCAGAGAAGTGTCCTACTCACCGGCTCCAGTTAACAATGCAGAAGTGAGTTACCCAGTCGGGAGCAAGGTGGAGTCGGCGGGCTGTGCACCCGAAGCAGACTCCACCTCCTTGGGGTTCAGCATGCTCACCACATCCCACAGGGTTTCAGGAGCCCCTACTATGGCCATTGCTTCCTCCATGTGAGAGTCTGGGGAGAGGGCAGCTATCCAGTGTGTTCCAGGCTTTATGATTTGAGCTGGTCATTGCATGCCTGGAATTCCACTGAGAGCAGTTGTGCCGCATTCCAGCTGTGATATGGTTTTCCTCCATCCACTCCATGTTCTCAACCCCCACCAAATAACCTGGAACACAATGGATGTGTGGCGTGTGCATAGCAGCTGAGGAAAGTATTGATTTTCATTTCAGTGCCCATGATAACAGATTACAGCAGCCACACTGCCTGCATCAGACGCGGGTCTCATGCCTCCCCACACTGGCACCTATTTTTCACACAAATGGAGGCTATATGTGCGCTGTATAGTCAGAGCAGAAAACCCAGTGTAGGCTGTAATGAAATTTATAATATTGATAAGTTGACAGAACATTAGGTGAAACGCAGTAGTTTTCAGGTTTCACTCAGAGGGTAAAAAAACACAAAATAATGGGATTGCTGTATAATCTTTATAATAATATTGCAATTACTGTACCACTCCTACAATTGAACACATGCTTCTTAACCTTTGTCTACACTAAATAATATATGTAATGAAGCTGGAGACTGCAGGACGGGGGGGGCGTCGGAACCGCAGGGCAGGAAGAGAGACTGGGACAAGAGCAAGAGGGTGACAAGGGACCTGGGTCTGAGTGGCCAAACAGCATGTCACCTTCTCCCTCTCCTGGAGATGGAGAGTCAGCCTGTCCATCTTTGGTTTCCTCGCATGCCCCGAGACAAGACTTGGACAACAGAAAGAGAAGTCAAGGTGGGCTCCAATACGATCTTGGGGAACAGCGAGGTGGGCGTCGGTGGGAAGTCACAGAGCGAGGCGGGATCCTACTGGACACTTGGCAGCGAGTTGGGCTTACCCAGGACATCTGGGGGCAAAACAGGGCTGAGTAGGGGGCACTGGAGGCAACCGGAGCACAACTGGGACACCTGGGGACAGCCAGAGTGAAGCAGCCCTCTCTGGGCTAAGAGCCAGGGCAAGGGCTGAGCAGCCTTCTCTGGGCCGGATCAGCTTCAGGTTCCTCCTGGTCACTAGCACTCAGTGGATCAATAAGGGGGGGCAAGGCATCCGGACTGGAGAATCGGCTGTAGGTCGGAGGCTCACGACTGGGGAGAGTGAACATGCCGAGACGCTGAAGGTAAAAGGCTCTCTGGGGTTGCTACTGTGTGACTTGCAGAGTCCTGTTATTTTGTCATGAAACTGAAGGAGCTAAGGGCAGGTGTAGGGAGAACAAAAAGGGCTTTATTAACAAAACTGAAGAAGAGATCGAAACAAATCTGACTGCAAGGGGTCAAACCAGGAAAGTCCCATAGGGAAAAACTCACAGGGGGTGACATTAATTGCATGACTGGGGAGCACAGCACTGGGAAGCACCAGGATTAAAAAGGGAGTGAACGAGAGGTAACGAGAGGTAACTGGAGTGAATCACATGAGGGTTGGAATGAGAGGGAGGGAAAATGATGAAGAAGAGTGGCTTGTTAGAGCCTCACTAGGGAGAGAATGGGGCAGGTAGGCAGGGCGTGACACAAACATTCTGTGATTGCCATTTTCAAAGGTAAAAGAGAAATCAGGCTTGCAGTAGCAGTGCCACAGCAGCAATGTAGACGGTGTGGACAACCATGTGTATGCATTATGTACTTTGGTGTGCTGTACTCTGCTGACAATGTTGGTACAATTAAGTTCAGTTGTGAATGACACGGATTAAATATTGTGGCTGTAGTGTAAATTCATTCAAACAAAAATATATTCATCACAATTATTTTGTATCTATATTTCATATTCAGTGCCTGTTGGCAGGAGAAAAACACTTTTATCCTCCTACTTCATGTTGAACATCATCTGGCAGCTGGGAAACCTCATGAATATTCACGAGAATTACCTGATTGGCAAGTTGAATGGCTGTCAGAAGCATCCAAGAAGCTGCATCTGACGAAACAGACCCACTCCGTGGCACTTCTGGTGGAATCACAATAACTAACTAGAGCAAACCCTCTCGGTGGAATTCCAGAATTATACATGATTTCAGGATGCTACTTCAGTAGTGGATATTTATGTTTTGCACAAGGACAAAAATGGTTTACATACCATGAAGTCTGTAGAACATCTGCAGGGAACAACCCAGGATGGGGTGTCAACTCATCGCAGGGTACACACTCACACACATACCTATGGGCAATTTGGTAACTCCAGTTAACCTCAGCATGTTTTAGGACTGTGGGGGGAAACTGGAGTACACAGAGGAGACCCCACGACGACATGGGGAGAACATGAATACTCTACACACATGGAGCCATGGCTTAAACCCTGGTGCTAGAAGTATGAGGCACCAGTGCTAACCACCATGCCACCCCTTCTGTAAAACAACAATTTTAAAAGTAAAATAGAATTATATGGCTATTTGAATATTCATCCGGAATATTGCTTTAATAGTTACACTAGCGACCCTATATTATTGTGTCAAAGATACTGAATACTTCATTCCAGAGGCTCAAGGGTAAACTTAGTGCTGAATCAGCCAGAAGACTCTGGCCACATCATGCTGCAGCCAAATTCCTTATAGTTTGTGTTTCTCCTTATTTAATGGAGCAGAAAGTCTTATTTTTAGTTTCAAGATTATTGCATCTTTGTTCTGTAACTGTGCTCCCTACAGTGATTATTTAGCAAGCCAAACCTTTGCTTTGTGCTATAACTCATTTTGTGAGTTCCACAACCCTAGCAGTTACCAGGAGCTAGCAGCAAAAATATGATGAGCATGTTAGACTTTTAAACTGCTTAGATGTGCAGATGTGTGGAGGTACATTTGGATTCAAGAAGCGAAGACACTATATAGAAATATACTAAGAGACTTAAAAATAGAATAGTGATACTTTTCTCACCCCCAAGGGGAAATTGTCTGTTCACCTGTCTTATCCTATATTTATTTGCAGCAAGTGCTTTTATTAAACGCAACATATATTTTGAAAAAGCAGCCCCTGTTGCAATTGGAGGTCAAGTACCTTACTCAAGAGCCAAACAGTGAAATCTTTCTGCTGAACATAGGATTAGAATCAGCAAACTTTTGATCAAAAGCACAGCGTCCTAACCAATTAAGCCACATAACCACCACCAAAGGAGGGGACACATAGGTACCACTTGATCCACACTCAAATGCTCTACCACTGAGCTATACCACCATGTATAGTTGCACTCTTTCATTGCAAGTACAAATTTGGTAATATGTTTCTTCAGATGACCCGACAAATACTGAAGGACTATTACATTTAACTGCTACATAAATCATAGTATCATGTAATATAATTACTAGTTTATTACTAATAGAATTCCATTTGCAACTCCATCAACAGATTGATTAAGAAACAGTGGTCTTTAGGACCCTGCAACAAAACCTGTAGCCTGCAAGGGAAAGAGGAACAAGAGCCCAATGACTGTTATGCAGCTGAACAGCACTGTGCTCTCTTTTGAGATTGGAGACAATAAGAAATAGAAGGGGATTAAAAGGCAGCTGAAATTCTGGGAAGAGATATTACAGAGCTAGTGTTATCATCTTAAAGACTGAACATATTGACTTCTGTTAGAACTGAGCCCTATGTGACACATCTAAAATTACATGCCTGCAGGCAGCACGCAGGAGTGAAGTACGAGAAGAGGAGGGGAGCAGAGCACCACTGTGCTTAGAGTATCTGACTATTCAGCAGCAGTGTCCAGAGCAAAGGTAAGCATTCTTTTAAGATACATACTTTTAAGTGTGGTATTGTACGACTATTGGTCATCAGGCCAGCACTTTGAAGCTTTTAGTGTAGGCATGGTTATTTAGAGATACTACATGTAGAAAGTATTACGTGATATATTTACACAAAATTGCATACAATTTAAATGATCAGAATATAGCATTAATCTTTAATAATTTGTTTATAGGCACGTGAGTTGTACTCAGTATTAATGTTTTAATGTAGTAATATGTTATGTTGAACAATGTAATGAGGTATGTTTGACGTCACTGTTAAATTATGCTATTTATATAACTTTTACTGGTTCCAGAAATGTTAAATGAAAAAGAAATGGAGATTTTAGGTTGCTTTCTTGGAGTATCAGTTGTATAATGCTGATGCGTTTTAGAAGCTGAAAGTACTGAGCTAAAAGTAAGCCTGAGGAATTGCCCTTATTAAGGGTAAGGTGATATCTGGTGGCTGTCTGTTCAAAAGCTGATGAATGTTTTCAAAGGAAAAGGAAAGTGGGATGGAAATGAGAGCGGCTATATAATAGTGGCAATGGGGAATAATGGCGAGATGCTGCAGGCACTGTTGAGCCTGTTGCAAAAATTGTTGCATTGTTGAATTGCTCTTCTCAATCTACATTACCAGAAAAGCACTTCTGAAGAGAACATGCCTTTCATATATAGTATTGTGTAAAGTCTTAGGCAGTCAAAGAAAATGTTAACAGTTATTTATCTGAGCTATAAATGTATATTTATAGAATTTAATGAACATATCATATGCAAAATAAGAGTAACACAATAAAAGCAAACAAGAATTTCTTCTGGCCCCCAAAAAGTTACCAATATTGCTGGATGGCTACCTGAACACCACTTCAGTTCTCAAACCTTGGGGGCACGTCAGCTATTCCATGTATTTATTAAAATTAACCTTCAGCTCAATCAATCAATTAGTTAAATTAATTAAACTCAATGAGGCATTGATTAGCCAATCAAGGGGGGTTCATAATTGACTCAAAAAATATGGTATGTTTGTGATTTTTAGGAGCAGTTGTGAAATGGCTGAGACCTTAACATATTTTTTTTTTTAGTTTTTTTTTTTTTTTGTTTTACTCCAAGATAAAGATAATTTAAATATCAGTTTTCTCTGACTGCCTATGACTTATTCACAGTACTCTATATTGAAAATCTTCATAATTAATGGAATCTGAGAGTTATAGTGTATGTAAGTATGACTCTTCATTGTTACCATAAAATGCAAGCGTTGTAGGCATTTGTGTATGTACAGTCTATATATATATACACACACAGTATATGTTTTTTTATCTACTGTCATATTTTCTATCATATTTCCTTACTTAAGGAACATGACTTCACACATAACCTAATAAAAATGTTAAAATTTGCAGCATGATTCAAGTATTTCTTTAATGACGAAATACCAAATATATTCATGCCCAAAACACCACAGATTTACCCACACATCACAGTTTTACAATGTCTGTGATGTTGAATGTGTCATAATAAAAGCATACATAGTAATGCAGTATGCAAGAGGACATGTTTATGACATGTTCTCCCTGAATTTCTCATTGTGTCTTCATCTTCTGGTCCAATCCCCAGAATACATTCAAAATAAGGATCTCCGGAGACCCAGCATCTGAAAACAAAATAGCATACAGAAAGACACCAGGAAAGAAAGAAAAGCACTGCATTTTGGACTGATCAAAGGAACAGCCAACTGAAGTTCAAGAAGAAAAACAAGGATGTCAAAACAAGGACACTCCGGTTTAGTGTATTTGATTACGGGAGGCTGTGGTTTCCTTGGCCAGCATCTGCTGCGGACACTGTTAGAAAGAGAAGATGAAGTCGTGGAAATTCGCCTTTTTGATCAATTCACCCGACCAAACCTAGTGGACCATAGCACTGGTAAGTGATTTAACCACCCATCCATCCATCCACCCATCCATTCTGAGGAATGGCTCAGCAGGCTACACTTCTTCAGCCAGTTCGAGTCTTGTCAAAATAGTCACATGTCTGTGGGCCCTTAAGCAAGGCCCTTAACCCCCAGGGGCTCTGCATGCTGGCTGACCCTGTGCTGTGACCCCTAAGCTTGCTCTCCCCTTGGAGAGCCAGATGGGGTAGGTGAAAAGAAGCATTCCAATGTCCCTGTACTTGTATTTGCGCAAATGGCAAATAAAGGATTATTTCATTTCATCTAACACATCACTGATCCAGTACAGGGTCATCAGAATCCTTGATGCATTAGGCAGTGAAGACCCTGGATGAGATGCCAGTTAATTCATCAATTGAGTATCATTCATATGTTCAAAAAGAATATTTACTATATAAACCATTTACATATCAGTCATATTCGTGGTTTCTTTACTGTTTATTTACATTAATTCACTTCTGTGACAAAGGCAAACCTTTTGTCACAGCTTGATTTGTGTTTCACTTCTACTTATGACTGTTTTAATTCTTTGAACTGATGCACCTCTTTAGAGACTTGGAGTTATGAATACAAGATTGTCATCAAATGAATGTCCAGTGGAGTTTATCACAATCTAATTTAAATAACTATATGGCATATCCCACAATTCCTACCTTGCCATCTCCTAGAGAGGGTGAAAGTGGTGTTGATTCAGGGCGACATCACGGACTATGACAGTGTGCTGGTGGCAGCCACGGGGGCAGACCTGGTCATCCATACTGCTAGCCTGGTGGATGTATGGCATCGAGTCCCAGAGGAAACCATCCATCGGGTTAATGTTCAAGGTTAGTGAAAGAGCATGGTTACAAAAAGGAAACATGGATGCAGGAGATCATTTCTAATACTGTGATTTAATATTGTCTGTTTTAATATGTGTTCTTTCCTTGCTGATTGTCGCTGCGACACTCATGTCTCTGGTGACTCTTCCTACTGTAAGTCAGTAGACAAATTAGGAGAGCATGGGGGGTCATGAAAAGGTTGCACTCCCAATGTCTTTGTAAGAGGTCAAAGGTCCAAGTCTTTAGAGTCCTGGTGCTCCCTGTTTTGCTGTATGGCTGCGAAACATGAGGCCATCGCAAAGCATGACGCAAAGTGGTTTTGATAGTTTCGTACCAACACATTGCTCATTTTCATGTCGTGCAAGCATGTCATCAAAATGGCAAATGATTTTGTGTGGTGTTTTTTTAAATGAGGCATGGCCAGGGGCTTTGTCAGCGTTATGCTATTTTAAGGCAGCAAAATGACATTGTGTTTTTGACCAACAAAAACCATGTCTTAAAGACCATGGCTCAAGGGGAAGTTCCACCTTACTTTGCAACTTACCTGAAATTATTCAGGTTGGCAGGGAATGATCCCCCATATATCCTATCAGATTGCCTTTATCAGTCAGCAACGTGACCCATTACTAGGGAATGAAGCCATATCACATATTTTTTACATGCTTGTTTCATAAAATCATCTCTAACAAAATCATCAGCACAATCAGGTTAACACACACACACACACACAGGATTATAACTGTTGGTTACAATATTCCCTTTATACCTGTTGATTACAAAATACCCTGTTTATAGATCATGCACATACATGGTTTACCAAGTAATTATTGTGAATAAAAGTAACACTGATTACCAATATTGATACCAATCAATAAAATTGATTAAGCTCTTAATATTTACTAATTAATTTAAAAATAATTTCCACAGGAGTGTATGCATGGGCTGGATTTTGGAGAGAGAAAGAAGAGACAATTATTAATCATCATGATGTTGTATTTGCTTACCTGACAAAATATTGATGGAAATATATTTGTGATGATGACAGCTATACTGACTGGTACAGATAAACCAAATTTTTTGACTAGACAGGGGCAATATCAAAACAACAGCATTGTATTCTCCGAGAGAAGAGTGCTGTCACCTGTTCCGCCCATCTAATTCGTAATCCTCGCACAGTCACCAAGCTGTGCAATTTCTATAAATACTGGAAAGATCAAAAGGTGTTTTTATCTGAATGCTCTAGTCCTAGTTGTGAGATGTAACACTGAAACTACACCTATTCATTTATTGCACATTCTACTTACATTCAAATTTGCTGTCAAGCCAATAAAGGTAAGCACAACCTGGAAGTACGCTGCAATGCAAGCAAGACCCCTAGCGGGCACATTATTAATGCTTAGAGCACAGACAACAGGCATCGACAGGAAACAATGACCGGACTGAGGGAACAGGGGACTGGGAAGAGCTTAAATACACAATGAACACAGGGCAACTGAGTGCAATTAGCAAAGGCAGAGACGAGAGGTATAGGACCAACAAGCATAAGCTCTAAACTGGCTGACAGTACCCCCACCCCCCAAAAGCATGCCCTCTGGGCATGAAGGACAGGGTGGGGAGGGGATCCCAGGGATGGCATGAGAGGAAGACACACAAGGCCACAACACGGGACAGGACTGGGACCTCGGGAAACAAAAGCAGGACTGGAAAAAGAGACAGGACCATGAATTGTGGACAACAAAACAGAGGCAATGCATTGGAAGGGACGAGATTGGACAGAACTCAGAGTTCCAACAGCAGACATCACTTGACAAGCTACCGAACACCATTCCTGACATCACCATGACAGACAAGACACCTAATTAGGATGCTGACGGAGAACCATGACCTGGATACAATGACCAGACAGGACATACATCAGAACAGAAGTGCAGACTGGATGCATTGACAGACCAGATGGGAAAAACACTGAACCAGATTTAGCAGGATGACACCAGACCAGACCTGGGGCATAACCAGGGCACAAGGCAGACTGGGGTGTGGCTCGGGACAAGACAGGGGAATGAGGACCGCGAGGACATTGGACAGGACCAACAATAAGGCAAGGTACATAGCCCAAAGGAGATCTAGGGCTGGCACAGGACTCAACGGTACATAAAGAAGTGCAAAAAACAGTGATACTGGGACAAGCAGGAAAAAACATAAGACAAAACAAACAGATAATGGGACCAGAGGAGAAGGAGCAGATGAATAAGGGGGAACCAAGGAAGGCACACAGCAACAGACCATAGAGACAGGGGAAAACTCATGGGAAAGCTAAGTAGGGTCCTGGGCGTCCTCTCAGCCAGGGCTAGATGGTGGATGTGGAAGGTAGGCCCTCCAGGGTTAAGTCCTAGGCGAGATAGAGCCTGAGGGGCCAGCATAGCTTGACGATGACACAAGGGAGAGGGAGGCGTCGAAGTGCAGGCCATGCAGGGGATCTCTGGAGGTGTCGAGGAGGCCGCAGGTCTGACACCATAGTGTGTAGCTTGGGAACAAGGCTGCACCACAGGACTTTTATGGGGAGGACAAATACATGAGCAAGCATGGGTATCAAAACTGGAGGGCAACGTGGACAGGCCCCTCCAGACTGCATGCAAGGCAGAGGTATGATGGGCGCCCATGGACTACGAGAAAAATTGCAAGCCACATTGCTTCAAAACTGGACACAGTTGAACAGTGTTAGAGCTGTAAACATTAATCTTCACATTTCCCAAATGACTTAATTGCAGGACTATATATACTGACATATTCCTTTTGCACAAAATAATAACTGAACCAAAAATTACAACCCTGTTTCCAAAAAAGTTGAGATGCTGTGTAAAATATAAATAGAAACAGAATACAATGATTTACAAATCATATAAACCCATATTTAAATGAAAATACAACAAAGACAACATAACAAATGTTGAAACTGAGAGATTTTATTGTTTTATGACAAATATACGCTCAATTTGAATTTGATGCCAGCAACACATTTAATAAAAAAATTTGGGAAAGGGGCATGTTTACCACTGTATTGCATTACCTCTTCTTTTACCAGCACTCTGTAAACATTTGGGGACTGACAAGATCAGTTGCTGGAGTTTTTGAAAGTGAAATGTTTTCCCATTTTTGTACGATATAGAATTTAAACTGCTCAACAATTCGGGGTCACCCTTGTTGCATTTTTCATTTCATGATGCGGCAAATGTTTTCAATGGGAGACAGGTCTGGACTGCAGGTAGGCTAGTCTAGCACCCGGACTCTTCTACTATGGAGCCATGCTGTTGTAATACACACAGAATGTGGTGAGGTATTGTCTTCAGCACCATTTTGTATTCAGAGAAAAACATTTCTCCGGATTCTCTGAATCTTTTAATGATATTATGTATCATAGATAATGAAATTCCCAAATTCTCTACAATATTATGTTGAGGAACATTATATTTAAATTGTTGCACTATTTGCCTACACAATCTTTCACAGAGCGGTGAGCCTCTGGGAGGCTCTCTCTATACCCAATCATCTTACTGACCTGTTGCCAATTAACCTACTTAGTTGTGAGATATTTAACCAGGTGTTTTGTTTTAGTATTACACAACTTTTCCTTTTATTGCCCCTGCCCCAACTTTTTTGAAACGTGTTGCTGGCATCAAAATCAAACTGAGCATACATTTGTCATAAAACAATAAACTTTCTCAGTTTCAGCATATGATATGCTATCTTTGTTGTATTATCAATTAAATATGGGTTTTAGAGCTGTCAAGATTACTCGATTAAACTCAATTACATGATTACTAAAAGCATCAATTAAAATTTTCCTTCTCGAATCCACACCAATACGGAGGAAGGAAGACGCGCATAGCGTATGAGGGTCCAAATAATTTCACAAAACGATTGCAATGCAATTTGGGAAAATCAATAATGCGAGGTTAACCATAGATATGTGTAATTTAGCCTCGCGGAGATTTGCTGTAAGTGCAGAGCTCATTCAAAAGCAGTGGCGGTAAACTTTAGACTGATGGTCCTTGAGATGTGACAGTCGCAAGTGCATGTTGATTAACATCACACACTGTGCAAGCCTGTCAGGGCTGCAGAATGGTGTGGCAGGTTGCGGTGTTACCATACACCGCCACTTTGTGTGTGTGTGAAGTTTGGAGGTTCACTCTTCGTGTGGCTTTTCTGTAGATCTTCCACTTAACTGTCCAAAGACATGCAACTTAAATGAACTAGTATGCTTAAACTAACCGTATGTATTACTGAGTGTGCACCCTGCAGTGGTTGGTTGATTCCTGCCTCGCACTACTTGTATTATATTATATTATATTATATTCAAAAGATTACTGGATTAATCTTCAGCTGAATCAGTAGATTACTTGATTATTGATGTAATTGATGGTGATAGCCCTAATGGGTTTATATGATTTGCAAATGATTGCATCCTGTTATCTATATTTTACACAACATCTGCAGGGATCTGTGGTATCCGGGGTGAACTTCTCAAGGCTGGTGGTAAGGCTGTCCTTCTGGCATTGCGTGCAATCTTTGCTTCCATTCGGGAGTCAGGCGTCATCCCAAGTGACTTGAAAATTTTACTTGTAGTCCATATCTGGAAAGGGAAGGGTGATCGCCTGGATTGCGGCAACTACAGGGGGATAACACTGCTCTCAGTGCAGGGTAAGGTCCTTGTTAGGGTCATCTTTAAGAGGATCCGTGATCGCTTGCTCGCCTATCAGTGGCTGGAGCAGTCTGGTTTAATGCCTATGAAGTCTACCATTGACCACATTCTGGCACTGAGGGTTCTCATTGAGCATAAGCGCGCATATTGGCAGAGGTTCTTTGCGGCCTTTGTCAATTTTCCTAAAGTGTTTGACTCAGTTGATCGAGTTTCCCCGTGGGATATCCTGAGACTTCCCCCGAAGCTGCTGGACATCATGGCCGGCCTGTACACTGGTACAGTGAATGCTATGCAGAGTGGAGAGAGAACGTCAATGTTCTTCCCAGTTGATTCTGGGGTTTGCCGAGGGTGTGTTCTTGCTCCTACACTATTCGATGCTTGTATGGACTGGGTGTTGGGCAATATCGTGGGGTCCAGTGGTTGTGGGGCATCTGTTGGTGAAGGAAGATTTACTGATCTTGACTTTACCGACTGTGCTGTGATCTTCACGGAGTCAATGGAGGCTCTGATCAGGGCTCTCGAGAGACCGAACGAGGAGTCTGAGTGTCTGGGATTTTGAGTGTCCTGGATAAAAAACAAGATCCTGGCCTTTAACTTCTTAGGCACAACCATCAGCAGTGTGTCTGTCTGCCGGGGGGAAGGTCGACCTCGTTGAGAGATTCATTTACCTACAGTAGGCAGCGACATTCATGTCTCTGGTGACTCTGCCTGTGAAGTTAGCAGACAGATTGGAAGAGCATGGGGGGTCATGAAGTCGCTGGAAAAGGATGTGTAGTGATCCTGATATCTTTGCAAGAGGACGAAGGTCTGAGTCTTTAGAATCCTGGTGCTCCCTGTCTTGCTGTATAGCTGTGAGACATGGATGCTATCCAGTGAGCTGAGATGAAGAATGAACCCTTTCGGTACTGTGTCTCTTTGGAAAATCCTTGGGTACCGCTGGTTTGACTTTGTGTCAAACAAGCAGTCAATAGAGGAGTCCCCTGCATTGTGAGGGAGCATCAGTTACGGCACTATGGCTATGTGGCGCGCTTCCCTGAGGGTGATCCGGCTCACAAGATCCTCATTGCTGAGGACCCAAGCGGCTGGACCAGGCCGAGGACGTCCCATGTAACACCTGGCTGCGGCAGATGGATGGCCATTTCCAGACGGTGGGACTGGACCATGTGTCTGCCTGGGGGGGTGCCAGCCGGGATCCATTTCACCAGTTTCACCATTTGTTGGTTGCGCTGCATCGGTGCATGTTTGTACTTTCATGTAGCGTATAGCAATTCCTTGCCCACAAAAGATCAAAACGAGATATTAGTGAAGAAATTGTCTCTTCTTCCTTGATGGCTGAATGCTCAGAAAAGTTAAACGTGGTTAATTGCTCTTCTTTTCAGAAATACACACACACAAACACACACACATATAAACCTATGTACGGTTTGTAAACACTCAGTACGTTTACATGCACACTAAGAAAATTGAATTATTGTATTAGTGCATGTAAACATGTTAGTCTGACTGAAATCGTTCTAAATTGAATTTCTTGAGTCCAACTAGGATACCCAGACAATGCGACTGGGAGTTGATTTACTCCAGTTGGACTGAAATTGGCCTAGACACTCCGTGCATGCTCCACAGTAACCCCCCCCCCCACGCGCACTGTGACCCAGAAGTAACAGAAGAAGCCAGTACACAAAAGAAGTATAGAGCCTAGCAGTGGTTGGATTGAGCACCATACGGCAGTGCCGTCTGCCTTCAGATAACACCATAGCCACATGGAATAGCATGCATCTCATTTGTAAAAAAAAAAGTACAGCACGTACGAAAGCTGTCCAATTCACTGCTCAGTTAAAGGGCACTTTTCCACTGCACCACGTACTGTACTTTTGTTACTTCAAGAAGGTACCAAAAGTATGGTACTTCAAGGTGTTGGTTTTTCACTGGTGTACAAACTCTTACTGGTGCTGAATGACAACACAAGGCGAAGTGGGGTATTTTGTACTGAATTCAATTAGTATATTATAGTAGTATATTATAGGACTGGACAATGTGATACTAAGGTGAGGTGAAGTGATTACTCATTGTTGACACACCACAGCACACAGTATATAACAACCAAATGTGTCCTCTGCATTTAACCCATATGTGACATCATGATATAGCAGGGGGCAGCTAATTCAGCGCCCAGGGAGCAGTGCTTGGGGCGGTACCTTGCTCAGGGTACCTCAATGGTATCTTACTGGTCAGGAATTGAGCAATCTTTCAGTTACAAGTGCACTTCCCTAACCATTATGCCACCACTGCCCCTAACAAAAAAAAATATTGCAATGCAGGACCGACTCTTCGCATGTTATGCACATACAATTCTTACATCGCTAGTCAGCTAGATTAGGCTTTTTCTTACCCTCAATTCGGTATGGATATTATAGGTGAGGGAGTTTTAGTCTTGCTAAAACATTTTTACTCTGTCATAGGAAAAAAAAACTTAGCAAATTTTGCAATCTTTAGTATTATTTCTTTACACGATTATGTAGTATATGTTTAAAGGTCAGTTTTAACTGCTGCTTTTGCATGAGTGCTGCATGCATTCTCCAAGACAATCATAATCATTTTCGTTCTTGCTGTTTAAATAACTCCTAGACAGGTTTGTGTGAAATTTATGTTGAACTCCCAAATATTTTTTACAACAAAATCACATTGCAATATTTGAAAAAATTTTCAATAGCAGGCTGTCATAGTATATTAAACAAAATACTTTATTTCTTGTTATGCTAGAGACCTCCCTCTCACCAGCCACCTCCTCCAGCACCACCTGGGGAATATCAAGGCATTCCCAGGCCAGCCAAGAGATATAATCTCTCCAGTGTGTCCTGGTTGGATATGCCCGAAATACCTCCCCAGGGAGCCATCCAGGAAGCATCCTAAATAAATGTCCAAATAACTTCAACTGGTTCCTTTTGATGCAGAGGAGCAGTGGCTCTACTTTGAGCCCCTCCTGAATGTCCGAGTTCCTCACCCTATCTCTAAGACTGAGCCCAGACACTCTGTGGAGGGAACTCATTTCTGCCACTTGTATCTCATTGTTTTTGTCACTATCCAAAGCTCGTCACCATAGACGAGGGCAGGAATGTAGACAGACTGGTAAATGGAAAGCTTTGCCTTCTGGCTCAGTTCTCTCCTTACCAAAACAGAATGGGTACAGCATCTGCATTACTGCTGACGCTGCACTGATCCACCTGTTGATCTCCTGCTCCTTTTTTCCCTCACTTGTGAATAAGACCCCTAGATAGCTAAACTCCTCTGCGTGAGGCAGTAAATCATTTGTAATTCACTCATTACTGTGACGTCATTCCCAGCTCTACCTCTAAGGTAAATGGAATGCAACATTAATGCCGCAAAATTTAGTAAAAGATTCAAAGGGAGGGGTTTAATAAAATGTAGATTATGCGCCAAAATTAATGTTTTTTCCTCAGCTTTACATTAATTTTCATTAGTAGCTCTGACCAGACATTAATTTCTTGAGTGGATAAGAAATTCCTACATGACACCTTGAATTCTATCCCACATTTTTGTATTTTGACTTACCTTACTTGCCATACTGCTGCGAAAACTTCACTTACTAGCTAGACTCTGCTAGAAGTAAGACATGGGTAAAAAGAAATTCGTGAATAACTTGACATTTTAATGCATTTTCATGGGGACATTGAAAATGGAAAAGCAAGTATATTACTCACAGTGATACACCATTTTCATGCACTTAGATGTTATGTTTCAAAAAATTATACTTACAATACCTATATGAAAAACATTTTTATGAATACGTATGGTAACATACACCAATGTACAGAATGGCTTATTCAGGACACAGCCCCCTCCCCCACCAGTTTTGTGGCTGTCAGGGCTCCTCCTCTCTGATTCTGATTTAATGCCTGAGTACAAATATAACTGATGTAATACCAGGGCCACATGAACAAGCAGATATAAAATAAACAGTATAAGCAAAGCACTAAAGTCCATCAACAAAATACTGGAATAGTGGTCTTTTGATGAAATAAAAGAGTTATACAAATGGATGGTTTTAACAAACCTCATATTATGGGAAGTGATATACATTTCATATAGACAAAAGTCACATAAAAATGCAGACAAAGGTTTCACACCATTGAAGTTACATTTACATACATAGTATTTGGCAAATAAGAACAGTGTTCCAAATTGAGCGTGTATGTCATGATCATCTGACCCTCCTGTGTGCCACGCCCCCTTGTTAACCTTGTGTGAAATCCCTATGTTTCCAGCTGTTTTCAATCCTGTGTAATTGAGTCTCTGTATTTAAGTCCGCGTTCAAGTGTGTTTCCCCAGTCCTGTCATTGACGTCACTTATGTTAGCAGATGTGAGAAGGTCGAGAAGCCCTGTATTCCTTTCCATTACCTATTAAAATCCCATTCCCCAAACCTCCTGCTCCTGCTTCCCCGTTCTGCACCTGGCCATCCCAACATGACAGTATATAAGAGATTGTCAAGATCCTTTTGCATATCAGGGCTAATTACCATTTGAAAGTTATTGCATCTGTCGAAAGGGAACAATATTCACTGGCAATTGAGTAGCTCCCCATATTAGGAGCCAAACTCGCGAAGTCGTCTTCTCCATAAGAGTGGTCAGATACTGTGTCCTCAACCAATACGTCACGTATGTCCCCATCATGTTGCTTGAGCCCTGGCAGAAGTGTGATAACATTCCCTGTAACTGTCCCCACCACAAAAAAGGCCTGTGACAACGTGTGCATCATGAATATGTGCGATGACCTTCCTTTACCTGAAATGAACTGATGACTCTGGAATCCTGCCAATGGGTCTGAGGATGCACTTCTGGGCCCTTTAACACTGGGAGATCAGCATTTTGCTGAATAGACAGCTCTTCAGCTGCAGTGAAGTCTGGCACAGCTGGCCCTCTCCAGTTTATTTTAAGTCAGCCTTCTTATTTGCTTTAAAATGAAAGAAAATTAATTGGAGTGAGTTTCCCGAAGCCTTCTTAACGCTACGTCGTTCTTAAGTTCTGTATTAAAAGATAAGACTTACAAATGACGTAGCG
>JAODKC010000095.1:31834028-31847877 GCA_026777985.1 Mormyrops attenuatus | reverse complement strand
ATTTTAATCAGATTAATCATGATGATGGATTAATCCGCGTTAACCCATTAATTTTGACAGCCCTAATATATATATATTAAATATAGTTGCTTTACATATATATATACAGTGGTACCTCGACCCACGAATTAACAGTCCGGTTCACGAACAAATCGGGTTACGAACCAGATGTTCAAAAAATTTTTTTTACCGGTTCGCGAACCGTGTTTCAGGATGCGAACACAAACATCCCCCAAAAGGGTACATTGAAAGCGCCCCAAAGAACCACCCGAAACACGAAGAAGTGTACATTATGCCCAAGAACAGTTGTGGATTGTATAAAAACTTGTTGTAGATGTATGTTTTTATTATATCTCTTCAGAGGTCGAATATCTGAAAACAGAAACAAATAGAGAGAGACAGAACATCCTGTTATAGCAGTACCTTTCAGTGATTAAAAAGGGTTACACCTTAGTAAGTAATCAGTAGTCTCTATGTGACCCTACTTTACAAAACCAAGTCATGCTGGTGATTTAACCATGTAAAGCATGTTTTTTTTACAATGCGTTATTTTCAAAGCCAAATAAGAGACTTGAAATCCAACTGGATTCATATTGAAGGGTCACATTTTAATATAGTTACTGATTCATCATAAATATGTTGGTGAAAGTGGAAAAGGTGATGTGATAAAAGTGTAAACGTTTTTTTCTTCACACATCATCAGACCATCCAAGAGCACTAATGTGCCTAGTGGCAGGCCCAGCATCATGTATGCATTACCTGAGCTTTATGGAACCAGAGACCAGATCTCTCAACTGTTGATGATAATGATCTTCATATGTACAGAACTGCATGCACATTTCGGCAAAGCATTCCATGTGATCAAGACGTGTATGACATGTGTCACATGATCATGGCCGAATCACACCTGGCAATTCCAAGAGACCCATATGAAGCAGTGGACTTATACGTACATTTGAGAAATGCTATTCATATGTAATTGGTCTACGTTCAACTATAAGAGATGCACTTGAGCAAATGGATTGCCAGGTACATTTTATTTCTGCCACATCTTTGTTGTCTGGTATTTTTCAGATATCAATGCCATGCCCAGTTCTTGTGTAACAAGGCAAAATTAAATGCTTATTCCATTACCTCCTGTCCTTCCTATCTTATTCTAGTTTATTGTTAAGAGATACAGTAATCTGAACTGGTCTCACTTCAGTGACCTCCTTTGATTTCCTCCATTTAGAGAAATAAGTTAGTCAATTAAGGATCATTTGGCTTTTGGTAAAAAAAATCCTGTCAAGTTGAATCTACCTATATATGTACTATCAATAAAGACCACCAAGAATCATGACATGACTCTTTTTGTATTTGTTTTCTTTTAACCTCTTAACCGCCCTGTGCCGGATATATCTGGCATCATAGCGTTATTGCTGACGCCATACCGCTGGAATTATCCGGCACATTTGCCTATGGTTATGTGAATGCCTGGCGTGCAATATAACTGACGGTTTGGCATGGGTATTATTACTACATTGTATTTCGACAACTCTTGGGTTTTATTGGCCGGAAAATTTTTCCTTGCTGGTCACGTGATAACCATTTTTTTTACTTTGTGATTTGGAAGCGAAAGTTGTGAATATGGCGAAACGTAAACTGACCTCAAGTGAGGTTTTGCAGGCAATTTTTGACAATAATTCTGATAACGATTTTAGCAGTTCTGAAGAAGATTTTAGCGACAATGATGAGCAGCAACGTGTGCTGCATGATAAGGTGGATGACGACGCATCGGATGATGGTGATGATTGGGTGTATCCCCAACATCTCAACTGGACTGCTGCCCGTGGTGAACAGCCAGTTCTGCAACCATTCGAGGCAATGTGTGGATTTACTGTTGATGTAAACAATTACACTGCTGAGCAGTTTTATGAGCTGTTTGTGTCACCTGACTTGATCAGATATTTTGTTCATCAAACAAATCTGTATGCAGTACAGTTTATTGAGAAAAATCCCAATTTACTTCCACATTCCCGTGTGCATGCTTGGGTAGACACTGATGCAAACGAAATGAAAAAATTCATCGGGATTTTGATGTTGATGGGAATAATCCGAAAACCAGATATTGAGATGTACTGGTCTACAGATCCTATGTATACAACACCTATTTTTGCAGCTATCATGAAATGAAACCGATTCTCTTTGCTGCTCAAATTCTTTCATTTGAATGACAACAGCAATGAGCCAGATAAGAAAGATCCAAACCGTGACCGCTTGTTCAAGCTACGTCCTTTGATTGACCATTTATTTGAAGCATTTCAGTTACCCTATGTTCCAGGCCCATCAGTTGCAGTTGATGAAAGTTTATTGTTGTGGAAGGGCTGCTTACAGTTTCGACAGTATCTGCCTTTGAAAAGGGCACGGTTTGGAATCAAGATGTTTGGCTTAGCTGACAATTCTGGTTACATTTATAGGTTTAGTGTATACACTGGCAAATAGGATCCTATCAGTAGTATTTCAGCAGTGTTGCCAGACGAATGTAAGGACTTTGGACTCTCAGAGAAAATTGTTGTGTACCTTGCCTTTCCACTATTGGACAGTGGGTACACCATTTGGATGGATAACTGGTACTCCAGTTGTAGGCTGTTCCATTACCTTCATCATCATCAAACTACAGCATGTGCCACAATTCGTTCTAACAGGGTCCCTCCAGAAGTTCACAATTCAATGCCAGCACCAGGTCAGCACATTGCATACCGCAGTGGCCCATTGCTGTGCCTGAAATTTCGAGACAAGAAAGATGTTCATATGCTAACAACTCAGCACAATGAGTCTGTCCAGGAGGCTCCCCACAGAAGAGGACGCCCATCAGCTACTGATGTCCGTTACAAGCCACAATGCATCATTGAATATAACAGCAACATGGGTGCTGTTGACAAGCAGGACCAAGTATTGGAACCCTATTCGGCTGCAAGAAAAACTATGAAGTGGTATAAAAAGTTATCAGTTCATCTGCTCCAAATGACAATGCTGAATGCTCACATTCTGTACCAGAAAAATGGAGACACAAAAACATTTCTGCAGTTTGAGCATGACGTCATTGCAGACTTCATATTCTCTGGTGAGGAACAACATGCAGATAGAGTAGAGACAGTGGTGAGGCTCACAGAACGTCACTTTCCGGACAAACTCGAACCAACAACAACTTGGACCAAGCCACAGGCACGCTGTCACGTATGTTCAAAGAAGGGTCAGCGTAGAGATGTAAAGACCTTCTGCTCAAAGTGTCCCAGCAATCCAGGACTTTGTGCAGTTCCCTGCTTTGGTCTGTGGCACAGCAAACTCAAATACTGGGAATGAAATTGTGATCGACCAAACTACTTCGATAGCTTTTGACTGTTGCGTTTCGTAGTAGACACTATATCCAGAAGCCTGAAAAAACGTACATTTTTGTGTTTTATTATGCTTTTGCCCATTTCTATAACTTGCACAACATTTAGTGGTAAATACTGTTTGAATAAATGTAAAACAGTAAAAAAACGAAATTTGTTCAGATTTCGCCCGGCGTGGGGAATATTTAGGGTGTTGGCGGTTAAAGGGTTAAAGCCTCCAGCATTAGTGTGTGGCCCATAGTCTGCTATGGTCCATAGTCTGCTATTCTGGGTATAGGCTGTACGTATAAGGAACCTCAATTCACACCAGACACATGGGGGGGCGGAGCGGGCCTGAGCACCTGCCCCTTTCCTCTTGGGTACCCCAAGTGCACTTTTCTTGAGGCATTTTTTATTTTTTTTTTATGTGTGTATGCGTGTGGAGTCCCGCCTGTGCCCCTCAACAATAACATTTAACTATTAATCACAATTTTGCTGGCCGGTGTGGAGCTGTAGGGGAAACACACAAATTAATTGGGAGACGCAGACTGATGCAACAAAAACAGTAAGTAGGGTGTACAGCGTACACTATATTCTATAGCACACAGGAGTATTAGGTTATTATGTACAAGTTGTCAAGTCTTGTGGCAACTGACGAATTGAAACAAATGAGCATGCTGTGTGTGCACAGTGTGCAACAGCGTGACAAAACATTACCAGTCCTTATTAACTGCACAAGTAGTGGTGGTTATTAGCCGCTAGCTAACTGGGTAAAGGTGTCATGGGTCTGTAACGCTGTACACCGTTTTAGGGAACATATTTCATTTTAAAGTAAGTTACAGGGCTTTTCCCTGCCTTTCTGGAGGGCTTATATTTCACTAAAAACTATCTAATATGCATATGTACATAATTATGGATTATTATAATTACGATATATAAAAAAACACACTATTTTAAAGAAAATACATTAAGAAACAGATTATATTAGATTTATATTTCAAATATGACAAAATGCTGATTTTACAGCAGCAAAATTATTGTATCGCTACAGTTTGTCCCCACGAGATGACAGTGATATAGTATGATGCGATTCCATATTAGATTCTTGATGAATGTGGGTTGCTCTTATTCAGCCTGTTTCTATGTGCCCCTTTTTAACTTTCAGCACCCGCCCCTTCAAACATCTCTGCACGGCCCTGATCTGCTTTGTCATATTTTGCAGTACAGAGTCTAAACCCATAGACTGGCTTTTCTTTGCCTTCCCCACTGCAGGTGAAAGGAGGTCTTTGCCTGTGGACCTCTGCCCTGCGGCCCACTGGGATCTACGGGGAGCAGCACCAGCTAATGAGGGAATTTTACCAGATGGGAGTGCGCACTCGGGGCTGGGTGATCCGGGGTGTTCCGCGTGACACTGAGCATGGCCGTGTTTACGCAGGTGTGAACTCTGTTTAGCGCTCACACAGAACACTGTCTCGCCACCTGCATACAGCCACAAACACAGCTGCAGATATTTTTTGGACTTTTTATCAGTGATTAACTGTTTATACAGCTCCATATTTTACTGTAGTGATTAACAGGCTACAAAATTAGAAACCCCATACAAAATACATTATAATCATGACGATTATGGTTATACCTTGGTATTCAAGCCCCGTACTCAAATTCTTGGCTTAACAAGTCATAGATATCGATACCCATATTTGGTATCTGAGTGAAGAAGATGAGGCACAAGAAATGCCATTGTAGGTGAAGCACATTAGAGAAATATTCTAAATAGTTCTCATAATTTTTTCTTTGCTATAGTTTTTTATTCGTAACCCTATCACAGTATGAAATGTATGCTACTGCAAAAAAAACTGCATATAAGCATACAAATCCCAATTTATTACATCATTAACTCTTTGGCAGTTAGGTAAACAGTGTTTAAATTATTATCATGCTGAAATGGGTACTTTTAAAAATTAGATGGATATTTTGGGGGGATAGTACCTGGGGTTTTTTGGATTGCCCCGTAAGTTATAATAGAAATAGTTTTAAATGTTTGAGTTTCCCTGTGTTCATGTGGTTTCTAAGAATCAGTTAGACTTGCATAGCGGGGTATAGGTGTACTTGCTTATGCACACCACTGAGTCACATGATATGAAGTGTCCAGTCTTGTCCAATGTGCTCCACTGATGCCTATTTCCACCACATTTAGGCAACGTGGCCTGGATGCACCTACTGGCAGCCCGCAAGCTGCGACAGCACCCCCACAGGCTGGGAGGGGAAGTGTACTTCTGCTACGACGACTCACCCTACAAGAGCTATGAGGACTTCAACATGCAGTTCCTGTCACAGTTCCGCTTCCGCGAGGTGTGCTTGCCCATGTGGATCCTGTGGCTGGTGGCGTGCCTCAATGACCTGCTACACTGGGTCCTGAAGCCTGTGTGGCTCTACACACCGCTGCTGAACCGCTACACGCTGGCCGTGGCCTGCACCTCTTTCACGGTGCGCTCCGATAAGGCTGAGCGGCACTTTGGCTACCGGCCACTCTACAGCTGGGAAGAGGCCAGGGCACGTACACAGAGATGGGTGAACACCTTCACAGAAAGCCCTAAAGATACCTGACCCAGCTCACATTACCTGCCTTTTAACCATGCATTTCTCTGTCATTTTCTTCATTGTTATATTTAAATTCTGTTCTCTATATTATTCATTCTTCTAAGTCAATGATGACATTTCAGGTAAAGAATTTTGCTGTACTAATAGAAATACTACTACTAATAATATCAGATAATATACAATATATAGTATGACATGTTAAAGAATTTAATTTATAATAAATTTAATAATCCTTATACTGGTAACAACAAATATCAATTTTGTTTCTACTGATGCGTGAGAGCACAGCTTCAGCATCCCTGTGTCTGAAATCTGAAAAGTGCAGATTAATGATTAATGATTTCCTTTGTAGCTAAAGACAAGTGAAGAAATTTGCTGAAGGTAGAACTGTTTTCCAATAACAACCAATAACAGATCCATCCATCCAGCTTCCAGTTGCTCATCCTGGACAGTGTATCCCACTCAGCAAATTTCCAAAGAACATATACTACCAGCAATTTGGAGATACCACTCAGTCTAGCTATATAACACTAGGAAAATGTACAAATACACAAACATAGAAGAGGTGGGATTCAAGCCTCTCACCACAGAGGTGAACAGTGCTATCCACAAAGCTACTGTAATGCTGTATCCCTGCATGCGGTTTACTCTTTTAAATACAGTGCTTTCAGAATAACTGATGACACATCCTAACATGAGTTCCAAAGCAAGCTAAGTATCCAAAATAACATAGGAGTTCAGCCAATCAGATTTACGGCCAATCTATAATATATCTTAAGCATTACAATGCTTATAAATCTGTATTTTTTCATAAGGTATCTGTATGTACCTTATGAAAAAGTGGCTATTCCAAGCACTACAACAATTGCAGATATCTGAGGGATATCAGATTTCTAGCACCTTAGAAAGCATTTCTGCACGAACATGCACTGACGTTTCCTCTACCATTCAGCAGTCTGTCTGTTTTCTAGTTATCCATGTGATATTGTACTGATGCAGAATTCATTCTGGGAAGCACAGGTTGTAAGATGGGCCAGAGAGGAAACCCCCACAGTGTTGTGGTTTTTTCTTCCCCCGTCAATCAGGAGTCAGGAGCCGCTTGTGTAGATCTTCAGATTCAGTCTTTATTGCAACAGCGAGGTTACTACCAAGGCTGGACACCCTGCAGGAGTGTGTTGAATACTGTTTAACACTAATTTTTATACATTTTCTTATCATGTAACAATATCTCGTCACTTAAGCATCATCATTCCTTCAACCATTCACCATTGTAGTTTTCTCCCTTGATCCACACCCCTAGGTGATAAGTTTGTCAATCATCTCTCTTACTGTTTGGTCCCTCGGCTGAAAATAATTGTGGCACGACCATCTCTAGTTTTTTTTTTTCTTTTTTTTAAATACCCAGCCGTGAACTTTTCATGAACAAAACATTGGCAACTTCAGCTTGTTCTGCATTGTCTGGCTAGAGGGTTAATAATATATTTGTCCTTCAACATAGTGATAAGCTGCAGCACTAATAAAGTACATATTCATATATCAAAGGCTAACAAAATAGCTAACAGATACAGAAACTTCTAAGCCAAAACAAGGTGCTAATTCATACTTGTTTTTCATCACATTGTGCAGGGCAGTCATTGGTCTTCATTCTCTTAAGGTTACAAAGTCACTCTCTGCACAGTTTACATCAGCTTCTTATAGAGTCCTAATGATTACATTCTCTATGCGTTATGAAGTGCTAAATAATATTCCATAACAGTCACTGAAAAACATCTCCTAATAGCTAATACTGCTCTTCTTGTCTAGAAAGACTCCTCAGTCTTGAACCACCCTCTCCCCTGAGATGAGTTTAATCTTCATTAACCCAGGCATGTACGGCATGTTATAGACAGTACAGCTTGTGTCTTTAAAAAGCACAGCAAAACAAGTCCACATTAAAAACAATCAGTACATTCATGTTAGCACAATCATTTTGATATTGAATGTAACACTGAGTGCAGCTTTAATTTAATGGGGATGAACTATATTTTTCATTTTCTAAATTCTAAAAAAAAGAACAAACTTATACAGTACAACTATACACATACTTATTTACATTTAACAACAAGCACACAAATGAAAACTATCTTTACCTACCATCCATCTTCCAACCATTAATCCAGTGGAGGGTTTCAAAGAAGTTCATTTTTCAGTGTTTTTTGTGTGCATTGTTAAAGATTGTCTTTTCATGCACCAGAACTGACTCAAATGCCTTTGTGTGGGATAATTCTTTAAGAAGGTGTGTAGGTCTTTTTTACTGCAGAGCAAAAAAGACATCCAAACTGAAGTACATAAAAAGAATGAGTGTTTTTTTTTTTTTTTAACAGACAACAAATGAAACACCTAATGGCTAAATTGCCTATCAGATTTAAATCTTTTTCATATATAAATGGAATATTCCATATAAATCTTTCCCTTTGCATTGAGACTAAATGAGACTTAGAAACACATTTTAATATTTGACTTAAAATTTTTCCAAAATACAGTAGAATCATGTGGTTTAAAATGAAACTAACAGGCACAAAATCCCAGATAAATTAAAATAAAACACCCTTTCTGGAACACTGCCTGTTCTTTTGCAGATTATTGTATTTTGTATTCAGCTTGGGCTGCAGCAACAGGGAACTTGATGCAATGGCCCTCCAGTTCACCAACGGCCCTGCAGTCTATATGAACTGTTTTGCACACTGTTGCTTCACTTAAACCACATAAATCTCCAGTTTCACGGTGAATGGAACCAGATGCAGAAAAACTTAAAGTGACTGGAGAGATAGGAATATAGGCTTTTCACTCTGTGACAGCAATGCCAGTCTGGGCTCCAGTAGTGAAATTATTTCCATAGCATTTTGTTTGTACATGTGAAAGCAGTTTCAGTAACTGATTTTGTTGAAAGGATTGAATGTGTCAGTGTTTGGTAGTCGAGATGTATCATATGGAACCTTACAAAATTTATTGTAGGAGAATCGAATAGAGTCACATTTTTTGGAGAGGTGGGGAGGGTGTGTATTGTGGGCTTGTAATATTATTTCCTTTAGACCCTGGTATTTACATTCAGCGACTTCTCCCTCCCCCAGCTCAGCTAAATTTATTGTGGGAGAATTTAACCATCACACCTTCACTTAATGTTTCCCATTCTTTTTGGAGGTCACTTGATGACATCGTACGATTCCTGAGAAACTGCCGGATAAGTTAACGGTCACCTCTGGCATTATAAAGTAATTTCCGCCCTTTACTTGGCTGGTTTCTGGTCGTTCCCAGTGTCACCTGCTTCACCTTGTTCTTGTGTATTGCTGTCTTAGAAATTTCATTTTGAACCTGGAAGCAATTTGCTGCTCGGCGTGGCCTTCTGCCAGCAGAACTACAATTAAACCAGGATTTATAAATGCAGATTTGTTAAAAAAATTAGAGTGGTCTCTTAATTTTTTCCATGGGTATATATACAGTCATGTGAAAAATTTAGGACACCCCATTAAATATTTAGCTCTTTATTAAGAAATATCAAAATATCAATATTAAATCTTCTTTCAAATTATATCTGTAGATAAAAGTGATGTAATCATATCACCTATGCAAAAACAAGAAACAAATTCACTTATTTAAAAGAAGTATTTAACTATGATGCCAATTTCCACTGAGGAAAAAGTTAGGACACCCTCACATCCATTTAAAATGCCTAGAATTAGATTCTGGTGCACCACATCTTGTGAAAATGATTAAAACATCATTACAAAGCTTTTTGGTTGAGCCTGTCTTATTTAAACCACAGACATTTAGTTTGGTTTGCTCATGATTGTAGAAGTGAGTGGTATCACCATGGTGAGATCCAAAGAGCCCTCTGAGGCCTTCAGAAAGAAGATTGTAGATGCATATGAGTCTGGGAAGGGATCTAAAAAGACCTAAAGAGAGTTTGGAATCAGCCATTCCACTGTCTGGAAAATCATTTACAAGAGGAGAACATTTAAAACAGGGGTGGCCAATCTTATCCGCAAAGGGCCGGTGTGTGTGCTGGTTTTTGGGGTAACCTTTAGGTCAACTGTTCAAACCCAGGTGTGAGGACTCTTCAGCCAATCAGTCCTCTAATTAGTAATCTAATTGGGCTTGTGTGTGTGTGCATGGCACAGGGCATGTGTGATGCGTCAGTGCAGTAGTACTGGGGTAGTAGTGCTATTAGTAGTGCTTGTAGTTAGTGCATGCTGCATGGTGCATGCTGCACGCTGCTTGCTGCTTCTGCTTGCCTTTCTCTGCTTTCAGCTCTTGCCACCAGCTAGCCCGCTCTGCAAGGGCAAAGAGGAGCCGAGGGCGTAAGTCTCCTCCTGCTGGTACATAGCCTCTCCACCGCCAAGACTCCTACAGTACCTCCTCGCGGCCACAGACTGAACTGTAGGGGATCTCAGAGCAGCTGTAGGCCCCAGAGGCGTGGTGTTCAGGTCCACCTTGGGGTGGACACGTCCTGACGTCAGCCAACCACTGCCCCAACTATGGGTAAATAGCCCCACTGCCTTGTGGGTTAGCCTAGCTAGGCACGGCTAAGGGAGCACACCCCGACAGAAAAGCAAAAGACCTCAACGGCGGAACAGGCGGATGATGATGGCTGACCTGTGGGGAGCATCACAACGACTGGAAAGGCGGATGAAGGCTGCAGCAGAGATGGGTCCCCAGTCGTCTTGGATTCCATGCCACTGGATCCTGCCCCAGACCTGCCAAGGAATGTGCGGTGGCTGTCTGTGCACCAGTCTCCCCACGTTAAACAACGCCATGCACAAGCGTCCTCCACAAATGGGAATCCCCCCTTCCATCTTCAAAGACAACATCAAGGCAAATTTTAAAAAGTTCAACATAACTTTGAGCAACTGGGAGGATCTGGCTATGGACAGACACTGCTGGAGGAAAGCAGTTCAGGAAGGTGCGGCACACCATGAACCTGAACTCCTCCGTGCCGCAGAAGTAAAGCGACAAATCCGAAAGGATCTAAAGAAAAAGGCTCCATCACTACTCACCATCTCTACTTTCCCCTGCCCACACTGCACCAAAATATGTGGAACACGGATTGGCCTCTACGGCCACCTAAAGATCCACAAGTAGAATACCCTACAGAGAGGACAGTCATACTCGTTTCGAGTGACTGCTGATGATGATGATGAATCTAATTAGGCAGTTGCAGCGAAAACCTGCACACAAAGTGGCCCTTTCTGGATAAGATTGGCCACCCCTGATTTAAAACAATGACCAAAATGGCCAGGTCAGGCTGTCCTAGCAAGTTCAACCCAAGAGCAGACTGCAAGATGCTGAAAGAAGTCTCCAAAAATCCTAAAATGTCACCATGGGACATACAGGAAGGTCTTACCACAGTTGATGTCAAGGTACATGCATCTACCATCAGAAAGAGACAACACAATTTCGATTTACATGGGAGGTCTGCAAGAAGGAAACACTTGCTGTCAAAAAAAAATATCAGGGCAAGACTGAAGTTTGCCAGAGACCACCTAGACAAAGACCAGGACTTTTGGAACAATGTGCTTTGGACAGATCAATCTAAAACTGAATTATTTGCAAACAGTAACAGAGGACAAGTTTGATGTAAACCAAAGACAGATTTTGAGCAAAAGAACCTCATACCAACTGTGAAGCATGAGGGTGGAAATGTCATGGTTTGGGGCTGCTTTGCTGCAGCAAGACCTGGCCAGCTCACCATCATATAATCCACTATGAATTCTTCATCATATCAGAGGGTGCTTGAGGGCAATGTGAGATCATCTGTCCAGAAGACCAAGCTGAAGTGGGTGTGGACCATGCAACATGACAATGACCCAAAACATTCCAGTAAATCTACCAAGCCAAGTCAAAGCCTGGATCTGAATCTTATTGCGATGCTCTGGGGTGATTTGAAACGGGCCGTGCATGTGGGGGCCACCACGCAGTTATTTGTAGGACTGAACAGACAGAAGAGTTAACAATGATGTATATTTACTAGATATGACAGTCAAGTCTCCAACCACACGCCAATGGGCACAGAATGTGATGCCATCATGAAGAAGTTGCTCCATTCATTGTTTGTACAAGTAAAACAATATGTGACACACACTTTTCTTGCAAATATCATACAAATGAGGTCGTCTGAAGCACTCAAGAGAGGTACTGTATGGGCAAAGATCCACAAGATGCATAAATTATCACAATGTAAACAACCATACTCTTCCCTGTGGTATAATTCTGCTATTAGTATTGGGAAATCACCGATATATTGGAAGAAATGGCATATGAGTGGCTTGTGTACTGTGGCAGATCTGTTTGAACAAGGTATATTTATGTCTTATAATAATCTCGTACATAAGTATAATTTAAAGGGAAAAGATCATTTTTGGAAATATCTTCAAATCAGAAATTGTGTTCTCACCAAAATTCAGCGCACAGATGGGAATCATATCTTGGACTTCCTAACACTGCCTCATTTTCAGAAAAAAGCCTCAGGACAACCAACCATTTGCTCAGCAATGACTGCATTAATTTAAAGACAATATGGGAGAAGGACATTGGGACTGTAATCAGGGACGAAGAGTGGAAAAGAATTTTGTCAAATACTGGCAAATATGTAAGAGAAGCTGAAGGACAATTTACACAGTATAAAATTATACACAGGTTTTATCTGACACCTCATAGACTTAATAGAATGGGTCTGACTAATAATAATGTTTGCTGGAAATGTCAAAAGGATGTAGGTACTTTTATTCATTGTATCTGGGACTGTCCAATTATTCAGCCTTTATGGCACCAAACTTTAAATATTTTGAGCAAATGGCTTGGAGCAACAATACCATTTTCACCAAGGTTGTGTCTATTGGGTGACAGGGAGCAGATGCCAAATCTTACAAAGGGAGAGTTCTCTGTGATCATGGTGGGGGTCTCTGTGACGGCTAGAGTCATTTTGAGACACTGGAAAACTCCCAAAACCCCAGAGTTAAAAGAATGGGTCATTATAATGACTAAGACAGCTTCGTACCAACGTTTGCTCTACAAACTACATAATAAGAATAAAGCAGGGGTTCTTGTGGGTATTCCGGTTTGGGAAGACTTTTGGTCTTTTGTGACGCCGTCTTTACAAGTGACACAATAACTTTTCATATTTTTATTTTTGGTAAGATTATTTACTTATTTTCTCTCTCCTTAATTAGTATTCCATCTGCACCTGTTAATTACAGCCACTGTGTATATTCTGGCCCTGATTGTACTGTGTTACAAAAATTTGTAACCTGTGTTTTGGATAATATTGTCATGTACTGGATGAAAACAATAAAAACTTGAATTATAAAAAAAAAAAACAAATGAGGCCGGCTACAGTTATATTTAATATCTGATATATGATATAGGAATCATTAAACATCAGTTTGGAAAAATAACAAAAATAGGGCTCACATCGATATAAATGTGTATATATGTATTTTGGCCACAAAGAGAAAGAACGAATGAAACAAAGACAAATATTTTTAATAAATTATACACACAATCACAGCTGTCATTTCAGATATGCTACAGTATGGCAGTAAATTAAAATTTCATACCGTATGGAAAATTATAACTGGTATATTGGATGAACGGGTATACCACCCAGAGTTATTTTCAATATTGCAAAATGTATGTTTGCAAGGAAATATCATACGACTGTCAATGCAGAAATATACAATGATCAGTAAACACACTAACCGGCTGAACGTTATACCACTGGAGCAGAATCCACACCTCTTTCTACAACAAAAGCTATATTATATATTATTATAATAGCTATATATACAGTCATTGACAAAAGTCTTGTCGCATAAGGACATAGTAACTCAAAAAGGCATATAACTTTATTTCTAATCAAT
>JAODKC010000095.1:31795990-31832030 GCA_026777985.1 Mormyrops attenuatus | reverse complement strand
CACGTCAAGTTATTATTTGGTGTTCCTACAACTTGGTTAAGTGACAAGACTTTTGTCAGGCACTGTATATATATATATATATATATAGAGCTATTACAATAATAATAAGTGCTGTTTTCTCTATTCATGTAGTTAATAAACTGACAATAGATGATGTTGCTGTCATGTTCTTAATATTCATTTTGCTTAATCTTAAATACCGCTAACCCGCTTTCTGGAAAAAGGCTGAAGGTGGCTCCTTATTCGGAATTTCGGGTCCACCTTAAATGCTGCGCAGCCGGATTCAATGTCACAATTTCGCCTGTAGAGGGACGCATTTGCCAATTTCATTTCGCTTTCGATTCGTATACATTATGTGATGATTTCCAGGCAGGAGATATACAGTCGACCAAGTACACCCCTTCACGACAACGGTATTCCTCGGTAACGGTATTGAGCAGGATAATTTGCCCTGCTACACTACAAAACTTCATCAAAAAAGGTTTGAAGAACATGAAAAAGAGTGTAAGGTGTTGACTTGACCTCCAAATTCTCCAGAGCTAAATCATCTGTGGGATGTGCTGGAAAACAACGATCCATGGAGGCCCCATGTAGGACTTAAAGGATAAACGTCTTGCTGCCAGATACCACAAGACACCTTCAAAGGTGCCGCAATGGGTCTTTCTTCTTCCAGGTTTGCAAGTACAACAACAACAACTTCTCCATTGTAATACGACCATAAACTTGGTCACTATGGAGAAAAAAACATGAACATGGCACATCTTCAAAAGTAAAGTCACTTGTTGATAAATGACAGACTGTAATTTTTTTCAAACGATGACAACAATTCGTGAACCACCACCTTTCCGAAAATATTGCGTGCTGTAAAATAAATCAAATCAGGACAATTCTAAAATAATTTTACCTTAAAAGTGTAAATTAGATCAACAGAACCTAATTTTTTTGGGGATGCGTATTTTATGCGAACAAATCACTAGTAGTTCTCTAAGTAGAACATAAAGGGACAAATAAGGATTAATTAGACACTCTTAGACACTCCTTCAGCATTATTTGAGGACAGTTACATCTCTATTTGTCATATTGATTTTATCTGTTTTTGGAAACGGAAGGGTTACAGACCCGTACTAAGTGGCAGCGCGCCCAGCCCCTCAGCCGCAGAAAATGTCAAGCGTCTCATGAAACATGCGTAGGAGCGGGAGCGCGCACGTAGCTGTCAGAGCACATGTAGATCTGTGTCCTGCCGGCAGATCAAAAGGGGAGTAAGTCAAAATGGTGGGAGAGAAGATACAGACCATTCAGAGAAGAAGAGCAGTATCGCAAAATGCGTAAATACCATTTCGATCCGCTGAAAAACATAAGCGCAGGGGAAAAATAGACGGCTTGTTAGCAGATTATTTAGCAAGTTGGCTAATAATGCTAAGTCTGTATGGAATCGTACACCGAGGCGTTGCGCAGGGCGTGAGTCCTCTCCTTCCTCATCGCACATCTTTGTGATTGGCTGGACGAGCACATTGTCTTCGATCTGATTGGCTGATCCTTATGGCGTTGCCTTGCATCCGGGGCCTAGCTAAGGGTGAGTGTTCGCCGCAAGAGTCCGGTTAGTGCTGTCTTCTTACTAAAGTTACCTTGCTAAGTGGGATGAACGCTGCGAATGCTCCCTTTCGGAGATAATACGACACCATCCTGTTACGGCTGAACGCTTGACTGCGTTGTAACTGGCGGAATTGCAAACTGAGAATTGAACCAGAATTAGTTCACTAAGCATACCGCTAAATAATGAAATAAAACAACACTTGACTAGGTTGTTGTAATTATTGCGTGTTTAGCAGTTACAGTTATATAAGCTAAATCCAACAAACACAGTGCGGTTAATTATCGGTAATTAATTGATAACAGCTAACTAACTAGCCAGATGGTTAGCGCGCGAGCGTAGAGCAGTATAACTACTGTACATAGGTAATATTGTCTCTGTATTTTGACCTGGGTCACCTAGAGTTGTATATTTGTATGGCATTCTGCTAAAAACATTATTTGACAACGTGTGCTGTTCTCTGACGGGGAGTTTTATTTATTGATGTTTGAGATGTCCTGTTCACCGTAGAAATAGCGGTAAACGTGCGCGTGTTACAGTATTTGCATATACGGCAATACGATCGCACATTCCTCGTACGTGTGCATAGTTTGACATAAAGCCTGGGTGGTGACTATGACCTAGCTCCAATATATTTATTGACGTTTTATGGTGAACACTGATACTGAACGGAAAAAACAAATTAACACAAGGGGAGAATGAGTTCACTTTCTCTGTATGTGGCTCCTCAATAGCTTTAAATATTTATAAATTGTGACTTAATATTAAACCCTATTTTTAATGGGTTATCTTTCCCCAGGCACTGTAAGGAGCAGCCATGGCTGAAATCACTACCCTTCCCCCCTCACCTCCAGGACAGAATAACCCTCATGCACCCTCCCCGCCTCCCCATCCCATAAGTCTGGCAGATTCCTCAGATCACTCCCAGATCCCTGCTTCTGCACTGTATGACACGAATGCTGAGCCGGGCTCCCCTCTAATTCAGACAGGAGTATGGGCAGTTCCCACAGACCCACCTGATGGACAGAAATCTCTCTCCGCACATATCGGTACGTCTATGGAGACGGCAGATAAGCCCATTACTGCTGCCCCCTCACCTGACACTACGTATGGAGATGGCATGGTGGCAGAAAGTGCAACATTGCTACTGTCCCAAGAAAGCCAAGGTATGGCAGAAGGGGTGTCATCCGGCCTGCTGCAACCAGTCGGGGTCCAGAGTAACGATGGTCCAGAGGATCAAGCTGTGGTCCTGGAGAAATGCCAACCCTCCGATATTAAACCTAGGCCAGATGATGGCTCAGCTACTGGAGAACACTGGATCCCAAATCATAACATTAAGCCTGAGCTGCCTAGTGGGCACCTCAAGTGTACGGGTTTGCCATTTGTCACGCAGGCTCCCTCAGATGGCACCCGCAAACGTGCAGCCTCAGCAACCAATTATAGGTCAACGATTCTGTCAATAACAATAACGGGAAGTTTGTCGCCGGCAGCAGAATCCCGAGAACAGCCATCAGCCGAGCCACAAAAACAAGACCCTGTCCCTGTAACTGCATCTCCTAAAAAAGAGGGATCCTCAAGCTCCCCCAGAGGGGTGCGTCATCCTATCCCCATCGTCCAGGAGCCTCCTCCCAGCCTAACGTTGCCAAGCTCCCAGGCAGAGGCGGCATCGGACACCTTGAGCTACCTGGAGTCGGCCAGTCTGATGTCAGGGACCCTGGAGTCCCTGTCAGGTCTGGGCGAGGACGGCAGCTCCGTGGGCTCCGACTCTGAAGTGAATGGGCTGGCATACAGGCGTGCAGACAAGTATGGCTTCCTTGGGGGGGCTCAGTACACCGAGAGCAGGTGAGCTCCAGGCCTCTGTCTGCTTTTAGTTAGGCATTCAGGTAATGGTGGTGGTGGCTCACTAGGTTAGGGTTCTGTGCTTGCAATTGGAAGGTTCTTGGTTCAAATTCCAGCGTGAGCAGACTGATTTTGCCTCTGAGGCCCTGAGCAACTCAGTATGGGAGATAAAGATAAAAAAAATCACAGATGTAATTTTAGTACTGCTACCACTGAATACAAATACAACGCTCAACCACTAGCAAAAGTGGAAGCGTAATATATTTTATTCCTTACTAAATGATTCAAAGAGTTACTCTTTTCACAGTTACTAAATTGTTTTTGATATAAGCTGTTATTCTGTCTGACAAATGAGTGTTTTAGCGCTGAATGTAACAGTAAAGGTGTATTTAAATATTATTGTGTATAAACCTGAAAACATCCTGTAAAAAACATTCTATCAGTGGTGGCTTAATGTGGGCAGTGGTGGTTTAATGGTTAGGGAAGCACACTTGTAATTGAAAGATTGCTGGTTCGAATCCCCGACCAGCAAGGCATCACTGAGGTACCTTGTGCAAAGTACTGCCTTAAAGTACTGCCTTCAAGCACTGCTCCCCGGGTGCTGAATTAGCTGCCCTCTTCTATGTCACGATGTCATATGTGTTGAATGCAGAGGAAATGTTTTATTGTTGTGTATCAGCAATGACCACTGATCACCAAAAATCCAGGTGTTTTTCCACTCTTTGGCGTTGATAAATTTTAATTTGACATATTTCCAAAAAACAAATTAAACAAATGGCCATTGCATCACCATTTTTGATTTTGATGAAAATTGGCAAATGAATTACACATACCATCCTCAGTGCAAATTTTTTTGTTGATTTTTTTAAAAACAAAAAAAATCCCTACTGTGCCTTTTCTACACCGCAGATAGCCAAAAAATGATAGTGTGGAGTGTTTCCTAATGACCTGTAACTTTTTTTATTACAGCCATATGAACCAGCTGTTCATTGTTGGGAAGCTCAGAAAGAGTATGTTTTCATGATATGGTATTTAAAATTCAAATCCTCATAAGCACAACAGTCAACTCTTCTGCATCATGACTTTCCCCACTGCGGTTTTTACATATCGCAGAGTCAGCGTATGAAATTAAATTGGAATTTTTTGGGAGTATTTGGAAGCTTTGTGAAAACCACAGACGACATGCAAAAGCCAGCAGACAACACCCAAAAAATTTAGCAACCTGTAAATAAATAAAATATACAATATGTACAGTGCGCTCATGTGATGTCTCACAGTGAGCTCGCAGTGATCTTTGTATCTCAGGTTTCTCATATCGTTTCACTTCACTCCGCGCACCAAGGGGACCAAAACATTTTATGTGGTTTTACAAGATCACGGGGCTCTGTCCCCCTAAGCCCCGTGATGTGGAAGGGTCAACTGTATATCTCAAAGGTAACATTTTTTTTTTAATTGTCAAAAAATATTTCTAAACTCTAGACAGTATGTGTAATTCACATGCCGAATTATACCAAAATCCAAAATGGTGCACAATTTAAATTAAAATGGAATGACTCCACTGTGAACTGCTTAGGAGAAGGATCCGGTTTTATGCAATTGGCCCTCTTGCGTTCTGGTGTTTTCTCTGATTGTCTTCCCCTTCCGCGATAGTGGCCATGAGGTGCGAGTGGATGTGGCAAGGCAGAGGGAGATGAAGTGGCTCGAAATGTTCAGCAACTGGGACAAGTGGGTGTCTCAGCGTTTCCAGAAGGTACCGGTGTGCTGTCACCCTGTTGTGGCCTTGCATGCTTTCTGTGCTTAAATGAGGTTCTGTGGATACATAGTACATTTGAACACTTATATACTGTGTATTATTGTTTAGATGTCGTTGTGTGTGCTGCTTCGATGTGTGAAAGGGTCAGGTGTTGTTGGAGTGTGGAACCATGCAATATGTTGTCTAAGTGTATAAGTTGCCGGAGTGTGTAAGATTAAGATGGATTTTTAAGATGGAGATAATTACATGGAACCAGCTGGGACTTTTAAAACTATATGGAATTGAATTAATGTTAATGTCAATACAATTTCATGCTCTCTGGTCGCCCAGAGGAGGATGGGGTCCCCTTCCGAGTCTAGGTTCCTCTCAAGGTTTCTTCGTGCTAGAGGGAGTTTTTCCTTGCCACTGTCGCCTCAGGCTTGCTTGGTGGGGGTTTGGGCCGGTTATATGTAAAGTGCTTTGTGACAATGACTGTTGCTAAAAGCGCTATATGAATAAAAGTGAATTGAACTGAATTTTGTTGATCCTGGTGGGAAATTCCACTGTGCAACTGTGGTCATGTCTATTGTCTGAATGTGTGACTGTGTTGAGCATGTGGGGTGTGTGATTGTGGTTAGGTGTTGTCAGAGTGTGTAACTACAGTTGTGTGTTGTGTTAGAGTGTGTAGATGCAGTTGTGTTTATTATCTGAGTGTGTGACTGTGTTGATCATGTGGGATGTGCAATTGTGACTGGATGTTGCCAGAGTGTGTAACTGCGGTCGTGTTTTTGTCTCAGTGTGTAATCGTGGTCATGTTTTTCATCTGAGTGTGTGACTGTGTTGATCATGTGGGGTGTGTAATTGCAGCTGAGCTCTGTCTGAGTTTGTAACCATGTTGTGTGTGTTGGTCCCAGCTTAAGATGCGCTGCAGAAAAGGCATCCCCTCATCTCTCAGAGCCAAAGCCTGGCAGCTGCTCTCCAACAGTCAGGAGCTCCTGAACTCCAATCCTGGCAAGTTTGAGGTACAGTTTTCATTAAATTTCACTGCATTAATAAGTTCCAATTGGTGAATCCTAAGGTGTACTGAGGTTCTGACCTGCAGCTCCACAGTGTCAATATCACTTTTACCTACTCCTGGCAACAAAAAGATATTTACTTTTCTGTCTGCTCTCATACTTGTGGTTTGTGGGTTTCTTTGTCCTGCTCAGATGTTAAACAGAAGAAGATAAATTGTTGATTTTGTGGAGAATAGGTAGCCATTAGTTTAATGAGTCAAACGATATAGAGGGAAAACAGAAGCTGTTGTTGGAATGCTGTAAAAAGTAACTGGTGGCTTTAACATCACACTGTGCCCTGTGCTGCCTGGGAGTGCCAGCACTTCAAAGATGGGTGGATGCATGAATGGATGGATGGGGTGGAGTTTTAACATCACAATGGCAATGATGGCTATTGCATTAGTTTAGGCTGCTGTTGCTCAGATGTTTCACACTGGTTTTATATGCCCACCCGTTCCATCGAAAAGCTTTCTTTGTTGCAAAACAGCCGTCAGATCCATGAAATGGGCATTGTGCTCGGCTTTTATTTTTTTGATGAAGAGCTAAATGGAAACAGTATCTTGAGTTTTGACTACATAATCTAAGCGGCCATGGAGTTTCCTTCGTCAGCAACATTACTGAGCAGATTGGAATTGTTGATATAAAATTCAGTAAATGTGCCCTATTGAATATCTTATTTTTTTGTTTGAAGCCTCTTGCCATGCATAAATAAACCATTTATGAGATAGTTCATCCTGTATGTGACTGATGATTTTACTCTCTCCTGTCTGTGACTGATGACATCACATGGTCCTGTACCTGTGACTGATGACTTTACTTTATCATGTGTCTGTAACTGATGATTTTGCGCTCTCATCTATGAATAAGGACTATACTCTGTTTTGTCTGTGACTAATGTCTTCACATGGTCCCGTGTCTGTGACTGATGACTGTACTCTATTCTGTCTTTGACTGATGATATCACAGTGTCCTTTATATCACAATAATGTGCCAGTTTGTGACAATGAGGCATTGAAGCTGTTTTTTCTGGGTCTGAGTTAAGTGGCAGTGGTTGATTTATTGGTCCACACTTTGGCTCTTAGATCTGCCAAGTTTGCCATCCACATTTGCCATTCATATCGGCCAGCCGTATTATAGGCCACAGAAAGCGAGTAGCAGATGGAACTGTTTGGAGACAGCAGTCAGGAAGAATATGAAGCGAAAGGTGCATCCAGCCCACAGATGGCTGCATGAAAGGAATAGGGAAGTTATCCTTGCAAAGGTCTTGAGTTTTGTGCAGACCTTTAGGAAATTTCTGAATAGAAATGTTTATTTTTAAGTCTAGTCACTAGAACTATGAAGTAAAATTTTTTTTCAGTATCAATTTGTTCTAAAAGATGTGGGGGAAAAAATTACTAGAGAATAATTTTGCCCGACTGTTGATGGATGTTTATACAAGCCAAAGTACTTCTTATGTCCTTTCTTTTGAGTGTTTGCAATACACATTAAAATGAATTTGAATCAGGTTGAATTTTCCCTTTTCTTTTCCTGTACACTGTTACTGATAAAGTTAAATATGCTTCAAAAAGTTTGTATCCTCATTTCATCATCTATGTGTTAGGCAATGGAGAGGGAGCAAGGAGACCCCAAATGGCTGGACATCATAGAAAAGGACCTCCACCGACAGTTTCCCTTCCATGAGATGTTCGCTGCCCGTGGTGGACATGGGTAATACGCTCTACTCTTGCTACAGTACTGCTTACACTTGTAACTGGGCATTCATTTGAAGTTCAGCCTAGCCCAGTGATTCTCAATGTGTGTGGTGTGTCTCGGGGGGGGGATCACCCCCACTGAAGGGGTGGAGCGAATCACAAAAAATCCCAGGTTGAGAGTGTGCTAAAATGTTTAGCAGAACTAGAGTACGTGAACAGAGCAGAGAAATGAGAATTTCCACTCTTCATTCATGGAGCGCTCACAGCCGCTGCAGACCGCTCTGCTCATTATCGCTGCCCGCTCCAGTTACTTTTTACCTCGCTCCAATGCAGTCGCTCCAAAAATGAAAACAATCTGTGTTTTAATTTTAGCTTAAACTGTAGCCAAAATAACTGAGCAGCCAAATCCACATGCAAGCACAAATTATTTATTTATTATTTATTTCAAGATGTGAGCGGGTTGCCTGCTTTGGTCAGCGGGCTGGCATGTGATTTTCAAAATGCGGCAAGTCTGCATTCACATTTACATGTATGTAATAGTTTTATTACCTCGTAAATACCTTGGCTGCGTGTGGCTCAGTGGGCTAAGCCTTTGTGCTTGTGATCACAAGGTCGTCGGTTCAAACCCAGCCTCAGCATGTCTGCGGGTCCTTGAGCAAGGCCCTTAACCCCCAGCTCCCTGGGCGCTGCTACAGGTGGCAGCCCTTTGCAGACAACTTACTCTGGAAAGAGCAAGTTGAGGGAGGTGTAAAAGACAATTTCCCTACGGGGATTAATAAAGTATCAATTGTTTTTTATTATTTTTATTAAATAGACTGTATGGTTTACAAACTACCCAGACGTTTTTGATATAGCTAATTTTAGGTTAATTATAGAATGATATAGATTTGCCATAGGATTTCTTGCGTGTCACACCAGATGCGTGAGATTTGGGAACCCTGCGAAAGTGGAGCAAGACAGAGCAACAGATTAAGGGATGCTCCAGTTTTTTCCAAATGGGAGCAATACCAAACAGTAGCTTTGGGTTTTTTTTCTTTTTCTCTCAGACAGCGAAAAAAACGTGAAAGAAAACATGGACACACACACACACACAGATATATATATATATATATATATATATATACACACACACACACACACACACGGCACGATGCTTCCAAAGGGGGGCATGACAAAAAAAAGTGCCCAGCCACACTTAACCCTAGTTTACTCGTTGACAGCCAGATGTTTGTAATGTGTGTCACTTGTATGTCGCTTTGGAGGAAAGTTTGTCCTAAATAAAGTAAATGTACATGTCTACTCAGCCATTTTTGTCCTTGACCTTTCCTCTGGCCTGCTTCCATTGACCAGTCACATGTCACCTGTGTCCATGGTAGCCAGCAGGACCTGTACCGCATCCTGAAGGCCTACACGGTGTACAGGCCCGAGGAGGGCTACTGCCAGGCTCAGGCTCCTGTGGCTGCAGTGCTGCTCATGCACATGCCTGCTGAGGTGAGTAGACTAAGCGGGGGCGCCGGGGGCATCTGTGTGCGAGATGTTGATAGGTATTTTGGTGTGTGTGCATGTGTTTGCAGCAAGCCTTCTGGTGTCTGGTGCAGATCTGTGAGACCTACCTGCCAGGATACTACAGTGCAGGCCTGGTGAGTACTCTCTCTACTCCTGTCTTTACCCAGATTGAGGGCAGTTCACATGAATCCATGTCAGTGTGCATGGAACCTTACAGGACAGAGAAGATTAGTGGGAGTCCCTGTAGGAACATATGCAGTGTTCGACTGTAACAATCACAGCCATTTTCCTGAGGGCGATATGTGACTCTGTGGGTTTGGACTCTGTGCCTGTGATCAGAAGGTTACTGGTTCAAATGTCACAGTTGGCAAAGTGATTTTACTATTGGCCTCCTGAGCAAGGCCTTTAACCCCAAATTGCTCTAGGGACTGTCTAACCCTACTGTCTCAGTTGAATGTGGATAAAAGCATCTACTAAATGAATAAATGTGGATAAATAAATGTAACCAGTCACTAATGATCAAAATTAGTGTTTTGCTGATAGGGATGTGGTTGGGGTGGTAGGTGTTTGTACAAGCATTTCTCAATACTGAAGTCACTTAATAAAAACTTCACAAAGCGAGTACAGCAACAGTCTGTGTGGACAGAACTGTGGATCATTTTTCATGGCTGTGACACAAAATGCATTCGACACAAGTCACAAAATCCATGGATTCTTTTCTCACTCAAATGCCAGCACCAGCAAAACATTTGTGTATGCTTACCTACAGTTTTCAGAACTATTAAAAATACATTCCAAACTGAATTATTTATAATTTGCTACATTTCTACGGTGTCGATTTCTAAAGAAAAATCATGAAGACTGAACACAATAAAATCCCATTTCAGCTGAATACCCACCCAAGTGTTTAGTTTTCTCATTACCCTCCATGAAACAGGGGGAATCTTTGGAATGATTTCCTTTGTAAACATGGATCAAGCAAGATATACTTCTACAACCCAGTTTCCAAAAAAATTGATGCCGTGTAAAATGTAAATAAAACATAATGCAGTGATTTACAAATCATATAAACCCACATTTCATTGAAAATAGGACAAAGACAACATATCAAATGCTGAAACTGAGAAATGTTATTCCTTTATGACAAATATATGCTCAATTTGAATTTGATGCCAGCAACATGTTTCAAAAAAGTTGGGACAGGGACATGTTTACCACTGTCTTACACACTGTAAATGGTTGGGAACTGAGGAGACTAGATGCTGGAGTTTTGAAAGTGAAATGTTGTCCCATTCTTACCTGATGCAGGATTTCAACTTCTCAACGGTTCAGGACATCCTATGTCATAATTTTCATTTCATGATGCACCAAATGTTTTCAATGGGTGACCGTTCTGGACTGCAGACAGGCCAGTCTAGGACCCGGATTCTTCTACTACGAAGCCATGCTGGTGTAATATGCGCAGAATGCAGTTTGGCATTGTCTTGCTGAAATATACAAGGCATTCTCTGAAAATGATGTTGTCTGGATGGCAACATATGTTGCTCCACAACCTGTATATATTGTTAAATAGCATTAATGGTGCCTTCCCAGATGTGCAAGCTACCCAAGCCATAGGCACTAATGCACCCCCATACCATCACAGATGCTGGCTTTTGAACTGTCTTCTGGTAACAAGCTGGATGGTCCCTCTCCTCTTTAGCTTGGAGGATGTGGCATCCATGATTTCCAAAAATAATTTGAAATTTGGTTCAGCAGACCACAGGACAATTTTTCCTTTTGCTTCAGTCCATCTTAAATGAGCTTGGGCCCAGAGAAGTTGACGGCATTTCTGGAACATGTTTAGATATGGTTTCTTCTTTGCATGGTAGAGTTTCATCCTGCATTTGTTGATGCAGCGACAAACTGTGTTCACAGACAATGGTTTTCAGAAGTGTTCCTGAGCCTATGCAATAATTTCCACTACAGAATCATGTCTGTTTTTAATGCAGTGAGGACTCTAAGATCACGATTATCCAATACTCGTTTTCAGACTCGTCCCTTCCATACA
The DNA here is from genome assembly GCA_026777985.1 of Mormyrops attenuatus. Classification (NCBI taxonomy): domain Eukaryota; kingdom Metazoa; phylum Chordata; class Actinopteri; order Osteoglossiformes; family Mormyridae; genus Mormyrops; species Mormyrops attenuatus. The sequence goes on along the minus strand of JAODKC010000095.1, from coordinate 31,820,566 downwards.
GAGATTTCTTTGGATTCTCTGAATCTTTTAATGATATTATGTTCCCAAATTCGTTGCAGTATTACATTGAGGATCATTATTCTTAAATGGTTGCACTATTTGCCCATGCAGTATTTCAGTGAGTGGTGAACCTTTCCCCATCTTCACTGCACGGAGACACTGCCTCTCTGGGAGGCTCTTTTTATACCCAATCATCTTATTGGCCCATTGCCAATTAACCTAATGGAGCTATTCAACCAGGTGTGTTGTTTCAGCATTGCACAAATTTTCCAATGTCTTGTTGCCCCTGTCCCAACTTACTCAAAACTTGTTGCTAGTGGCAATTTCAAATTGAGCATATATTTGTCATAAAACAATAAAATTTCTCAGTTTCTGCATTTGATATGTTGTCTTTGTTCTATTCTCAATTAAATATCAGTTTATACAATTTGAAAATCATTACATTCTGTTTTTATTTAAATTTTACACAGCTTCCCAACTGTCTTGGAAATGGAGTTAGTAGTAAGTAAGTAGATGATCTAGATGTGCCAGCAGAGGAAAAAGGGCAAGTGAGAAGAAATGTGTCAGTCCTTGCTGTTGTATTGGATAATGTGGCATTTCACCACAGAATGGTTTGCAGCACATTCCAGGATAACTTGGCTTTCCTGCTACCATATTTCCCCTTCCTAAACCAAAAACTGAGGAAGGTGCACAACCACCACTTACATTCCCAAATGTCCTTGTTGGAATAATGAATACCGGATGCCTAGAGACTGCCAGGGTTGAGTAACACGAGCTAAAAGGTACTTTGACAAATGTGTCCCTCGAGGACACATTAGATGTAATGTGTATGAGAACTTGACAACATATCAAATGCTGAAACTGAGAAATGTTATTCCTTTATGACAAATATATGCTCAATTTGAATTTGATGCCAGCAACATGTTTCAAAAAAGTTGGGACAGGGACATGTTTACCACTGTCTTACACACTGTAAATGGTTGGGAACTGAGGAGACTAGATGCTGGAGTTTTGAAAGTGAAATGTTGTCCCATTCTTACCTGATGCAGGATTTCAACTTCTCAGCGGTTCAGGACATCCTATGTCATAATTTTCACTTCATGATGCGCCAAATGTTTTCAATGGGTGACCGTCCTGGACTGCAGACAGGCCAGTCTAGGACCCGGATTCTTCTACTACGAAGCCATGCTGGTGTAATATGCGCATTGCACAAATTTTCCAGTGTTTTGTTGCCCCTGTCCCAACTTACTCAAAACTTGTTGCTAGTGGCAATTTCAAATTGATTTCAAAATTTCTCAGTTTCGGCATTTGATATGTTGTCTTTGTTATATTCTCAATTAAATATCAGTTTATACAATTTGAAAATCATTACGTTCTGTTTTTATTTAAATTTTACACAGCTTCCCAACTGTCTTGGAAATGGAGTTAGTAGTAAGTAAGTAGATGATCTAGATGTGCCAGCAGAGGAAAAAGGGCAAGTGAGAAGAAATGTGTCACATTCCCAAATGTCCTTCTTGGACTAATGAATACCGGATGCCTAGAGACTGCCAGGGTTGAGTAACACGAGCTAAAAGGTACTTTGACAAATGTGTCCCTCGAGGACACATTAGATGTAATGTGGATGAGAACTTGTGGCCAAATCCAGTAGAGAGGGTGGACTAACACTGTCATATACGTATATTTATATGTATCCATATAGTGTATAGTGTGTGTGCATATGTGTGTATGTATGTATGTAGAGTCCTGTTGCGTATGGGACTCCATAGTTGTGGATCCAAATGCATCCCATGAACCTGCCTGTCTGCATGATGCAACAGAAAATTTAATCGCCCTTGGCAATCTTCTTCCATTGCTCCAAGGTCAAGTTTCGAGACTCGTTTGTCCATTGTAGACACTATGACAGTGGATAGGGATCAGTATGGGCACTCTGATTGGCCTTCTGCTACCCAGCCCCTTGATCATTATCAAAGTTATCCATGGTTTGTGCCATAGTAGCTCTTTTTTTAGTTTGTACTAGACAGGATAGCTTTCGTTCACATCCAGTGTTGGGCAAGCTACTTGTAAAGTGTAGTGAGCTAAGCTATCAGTTACTCAACAATAAATTAAGCTTCACTACACAAAAGCTACCACCCATAGAAATATAAAAAGCTAAGTTACACAAATATGGCAAAAGTAGTTTACTACATTAGAAGCTACTTCACGTTGTACCAGCCTAATGCCAGATCAGTGCAAAATGACAGTCAAATACACTGGTTAAAACATTTATTAAAGAACCGCCCATGATTTAACACAATGTAGACGTTGCATTATGTGAAGCATTGAGACATAAATAAAAGCTTACTGCTGGGAATAAAACAAAAAAAAAAGTTATTGGCCTACTATTAGGTAAACCAGTACTCTAGTAAATGAACTATTTAGTACCAAATTAAAGCTACTGTGTAGTATTCGATGGGCAAGACATGGCTATAGGTTTAAATCAATTTAAAATTTCTAGGGAAAAGAAAAACCATTTGTAGGCTAGTTTCAGGATGGGTTAACATTCGTTACATTACGTTATTCCCTCACCTCGCTAATTTCTAATACTTTATAGCCTACTGCAGTAGGGAAATGAAAGAGTCACCTGAATGTGGGTTCTCAGGTTGGTATTAGATGTCTTAGACGTTGACAACAGTTTGGTCTTGGGATTGCAAAGCACACATCTAAACACGTATTTTTTCTCTGTCGATTCAACAAGTGTCATATATTTTTGCAGATATGGCCACGGTGTGACGTCAGTGAACTGCTCCTCTTGTTCTCCTCCAGTCTCTCCCACCTCCATCCTCTTGTGGTGTGTGTGTCACTCTCGGTCGCTTTGCTAGTTCCACTGCCATACACATGCGCGTTTCGATAGACAGGCAGTAGAAGCTTAGTAGAAGGTCGCGCATGAACATGCTTTATTTTTGTCTGATTGTTGCATTTCAAAATCATACCGCAGAGGAAAACTCTGCTTTTCTCAGACATGTCCTGGAAATTGTAGCTTTTGTGGACGCTACGTCGCTACTTGATAAAAAAAAAATAACGTGACTACTGGAAAGTTATTTGATTCAGAAATCAGCAGCGCTATAGGCAAGCTACTAGAAAATGTAGTTAAACTAATAGCTTCGCTACATGTAGCGGCGCTACGGCCCATCACTGTTCACATCCCGCATTGGCGAGTCCTGGCTGCCGAACACCCTGTCGGCAGTTGGTAGTTTTTCCAAACTTGGATCACTCTTAGTAGATACTCAACCATGAATGATCGTAAAAAATCCCACAAGCCTTGATGATTCGGAAATCTTCTGACCTAGTCATCTGACCATAACGATTTGCCTTCTGCATTCAGCATGTTAGCTACTGTACAAGTACCAAATGTTTGCTTACTGTCTAATATATCCCAGAACTTCATGCACCATTTTTACATGATGGCCTACATTATTCACTTCACATGGGTGTAGTCATAATGTTTTGGCTCATTGGCAGCACCACATAGTAATAGCAAAGAGATGATCAGCTTGGAAACTTTATCTTTTCAGAATAATAATTCAAGAATTATTTGGCCAATCTTTACCAAACTTTATAGGAACATTGTATAGGTGAACATATTTTGAGACAAATTGCACCAAAATTGAAGTAACTGTACTTAGTGACAGCAAAAAGAGGGATGAAAGGATTAGAGGCTTATCCTTGTGAACAGGATCAATCTTTTTGTTATTATAACTGTATCTACTCTGTTCCTTGATGGGTCTTATTACCACTTCACAAAAGCATAATATCGATGAAAATCTACACCTAATAATATACACTTGATCAGATCCAAAACTGTACCAGCAACGACAGAGGGTAGCAAAACTGGAACTGCAAGAGAGAGGGGCAGCCAAGAGCGAAAACGGAGCCACCTGCCATCCCATATTATCCCTTGGAACTTTTTGCAAACTTGGTACAGGTCAGTGATTTTAAAACTGTATTTGATTTTCTGAATATTGTATAATAAAGGTAATATTGATTTTTGGTCGCTATCATTCCCATTTGCAAATATATTTATATATAGCAGTCTGGTATCAGGTCAGCGAAATCTGTTGTGGGACAATTTAATTGTGCCACAGGTAGGGAGAGTGTAAGGTGGGGTTGTAGTCATATTTTCTTTAGACTGCGGTGATTTTATTCAGTGAAATTTATCACACAGAATGTTCAAGGGTCACCAGATAAATGGCTTTACTGTACACTCTCAATGATGTGTGTGAGTATGTCTGAATACCACATTAAACCTCATTTAACCACGTTAAAGCATTCAAAACATAAGTTCAGCTATCAGGCAAGAAAAAGTCACTAGCTCTCAAGTTTTCCTTGTTGTTTTGTGGACAGGGAATTGGTAGTTGTGGTTTTGGTGGTCTAGTGGTTAAGAGATCGTGGGTTTGTGATCCACCTCTGCCACTACCATCATTGGGTCCCTGAGCAAAACCCTTAACCCAAACTTGCTCCAGGGGGACTGTCCCTGAATTAAGAAAAAATGTAAGTTGCTTTGGATCAGTGTCTGCTAAATGCTGTAAATGTAAACTCTTAAGTGAAAGAGCCAAGAGTTTAAAATACTTTGATTAAATATTGTTCTTGTTGATTGTAGCTAATCCTGTGCATAAACTGTAAATAATAACATTTCTTTGTTTGGTTTTTAATTGTGCTAATGATGAATATGTCAATATAGTTGTCTTTTGGTAAACTGAGGATTAGAGTTTGCACCTGTACCGTATATTGCACGTTCGGCCAGTTTTGAAAAATAAAATGCTTTGTCCCATTTTGGATCAGTATGAGACCTGATTGTCTCATATATTCTAACTGTGTGATTGTGAGTTTGACTGAGTATTTTGTGAGACTGTTAAACTAAGGCAAGATTTAGTATTGTAGCAACAGCTCTCCTGTAGCTCAAAAGATTGTGCTAACAATGTAGAGCTCAGTGGTTCAAATATCAGAAAGCACACATAGTCTACCTAGTCCTTTTATCATATTTATTTTTAAAGTTAACATTTAAAGTTAAATATAATGAATTACATCATACACATGAAAAAAATGTCCATTGGCGCCCCCAGACCTTGGTATAGATCATTAGTGTATCTGTGACAGTTCTTACTGTTATGTCACAGAAAATTAGGGGCATAGTGCAAAAATAAATAGAGTATTTAAACATTTAAAAATTATTATTATTATAAACGACATTTTCAAACGTGGACATTTAAACATACATTGTATATACATATTGTGTATATAAACTACACATTGTGGGCAGTGGTGGCTTAATGGTTAGGGGTGTGCTCTTGTAATTGAAATATTGCAAGTTCAAGTCCCTGACCAGCAAGGCACCTCTGAGGTGTCTGGAGCAAGCCACTGCTCCCCAAGCGCTGAATTAGCTGCCCCCTGCTATGTCACATATGGCCTAAATGCAGAGAATACATTTTGTTGTGGTGTGTCAACAATGACAATCACTAAATTCAATACACAGATGAATACAGGTAACTCCCTGCTTGGTAAGGAAGGATTTTTGTGATTGTCAGAGAAGTGGAATGTGCAATAAATAAGTACACTTTCAGACCACCACATCACAACAAAGAGCAATAAAAACAAAATTAACAACATTGCAGGTTGTTTATTCAGTACTTCTAGAAATTGTTCAAGTTGGTGTGTGTGGGATGAGTACAAATAACTTGGGTGGATCAAATGACAGGACTATCCGGGGAATACAATGCTGTTATTTCCAGCAGCAGAGATTTTAGTTTATGTGAGAAATCAAACGTGCATACATACATACATACATGAGCATATACATACCTAAAAGTCTTCTACTGCTTCTTGTTGTTAATGTTTTTAGGTCAATGTGTTATGTGTGACAAGGTGTGCTTTTCAGGTGAGAATGTTTGCCATTGTTTATTTTGAGGCATGGATGAAGATTAACTGTTTGGCCAAGCTGCATTTTGGTGATGATAACTTTTGAAAAAGTGACTTCATTATAGAGAAATGCTTGTTAACAATTATAAAAAAACTGCAGTTATATAGAATGTCCAGGTAATGCATGTTAGGGGGGACACTTTGAGCTACTTCAGGTTTTACAAACAGTTTAAAACTGAAAGGGTTTTGTGCTTGGCTAAATAGTTCAGTTTTTCTTGTACTTTTACTGGTTTATTTCTTTGATTGTAAGAATCATCCAGCTGTTTCATATTAACATTAGTGATACATGCGTGATTATAGGAGACTGACCAATCAGCACACAGCAAGAACTCACTGAAGTGAAATTCTGGCCCTTTTAATTTAAATGGTAGTTTACAAATCCTGTAGTAGCTCAAATTGTCCTCCCTGACATGAATTATCTGGTTAACCTAAGTTATAATAATAGCTAGTTCAGGTTGTATTTGTATTGTGTAGTAGTGCTGCATTTCATGGTTTAATCAGGAGGGGAGTTTTTAAAGTTATGGGTCATTACTTTGTGACGTTTTTAACTTGAAAATGCTGACTACAGCTTAGGAGCAGAAGCCATTTTTTAAACATCCCATATAACACCCAAAAAGTGAAGTAAACATAAAATTTCTTGCAACCTTTTCCATTTTGATGTGCACCTTGAGTATGCACATTATTATTAGCTTGAGTATGTGAGTACTTCCTTTCTTGTGTGGGTCAGCTTGTCCTGCACAAACTGAAACCTGCATATTTTATATCTAACCCCCCAAGGAAGCGATCCAGCTGGACGGGGATATCTTCTTCTCCCTTCTACGGCGAGTCTGCCCCATGGCATATCGCCACCTGAAGAAGTTCAAGATCGACCCCATCCTGTACATAACTGAGTGGTTCATGTGCATCTTCTCTCGCAGCCTGCCCTGGGCCTGCGTACTGCGTGTCTGGGACATGTTCTTCTGTGAAGGTTCCAGGACTTCTCTTATTATTAAACTCCCTTCCTCCCCCCAGTCCCATTTCCCAGCTTTCCTTCTTGTGATTTGTGACAGCAAATAAATCTGCATTAAATACTAGACACAGCAGAGGGTTGCCACATAATGGTACAGATTCTAAACTTGAGGTTTGAACCTTCCTCTGTGTAATTCACATGTAGAACATGAGGTTTCTGGAGTTCATTAAAGACCTGGGGGATCAATGGGTTCAAAGCCTGGATGTCTTCCTTCCTCACTACATCCCAGGGGTGAAGATAATGTTCCGGGTGGGCCTAGTGCTGCTGAAGCAGATGCTGGGTTCAGTGGACAAGCTGCGGGAGGTGCAGGGCATGTACGAGACCATGGAGCGGCTCAGGAACATCTCCCCGGAGACCATAAGGGATGACCTGCTTGTGCAGGAGGTGAGGCTGTTTGCCGCCATGGAGGCTTCCTCAGGGTGGGTATCTGCTTCAGTCCTCATCCATCCCTGTGCTCCACCTCCAGGTCATCTCCCTGCCAGTGACGGAGGCCTTGATCGAGCAGGAGTGCAGCATCCAGGTGTCCAACTGGAGGAAGTCCCGGGGCGAGCTTTCTCACAACCCTAGCCGGCGGCTGCATGGGGCACGCGCCATATCCGAGCGCAAGCGGCGCTCTATTGCCCTGCACCACAGGGGCAGCTTCTCTTTCCTGGGCAGCTCAGCGCCCTCTCCTGGCCCACTCCGGGCCTCTTCCAGTCTGCTGTCTCTCCCGAGCTTCCGCAGGTCAAAAGCCTCCAGCAAGGCTCAGCTGCTGATGGGTTCTGTCTCTGTGGAAACAGCTTCTGGGCCCAGGCTGCGTTTTCCAGGCCAAAGTTCTCCCCAGGTGGCCCGCTTGAGGCCTCACCTTGCTGAGAATCGTCTGGCTAACTCCACTGAGGCCTCCACCCGTGGTGCTTCACTACAGAGTGAGGCTTGCATCTCTCTTCCATCCCACACCTTGGGCCCCGCACCTAAGAGTGTCCAGGAACCCATCAGTCCTCCCGGTTCATCTCTCACTGCCAGCAGTGCCTCTCCTCCATTTGTCGTGGCTGGGGAAACAGACTCTGCAGGAGAAAATGATGGGGGGAAGAAGAAGAAGAACAAAGAAGAGAAAAAGAAGGATAAAGAGGAGGAGAAGCAGAGATCCCGAGAGCAAAAGGAGAGAGAGAAGGCGGAAAAGGGCAAGCAGAAGAAGGAGAAAGAGAAGGCGGAGAAGGAGAAGAAAAAGGATAAAGGTGGAACCTAAAAACTACACTCTGCTAAAGACCTACACCCTTCCTAGACTAGTCTTCATCAAATTAATCTCCTACTACTAAATGTTAGTATTGTATGATCCTCCTGCAGTCCCAAAGGACTGAAGTTTGCACAGGTGTTGCTGAGCGTTATTTATTATATGAATGGGAAATGTTACATAACACTGGCTCAATGTTGAGCAAGAGATGCATGTGGAAGTAGAACTTCCGTTTCATCTGTTTCAGGTACTCTGAGGAAATAACCTCTGACTGTGTCTGCCTGTAGTTAAATGAGTCATCGTGGGAAAAAAGTATTGTACTGTAGCAGTTGAGCACTAAGCTTAACATGATACTAGATGTTCTGGGAGATTTGTCAAGTATATTGGTATATTGTTGTTCTTCCAAAGTGTTAAAACTGTCAATGTCTGTATCCTTCCTTGTCTTCTTTACTCATGTGATCTGTGTATTTAACATAGTTTCGTTGTACTGTATCTGTGAAACACTAAGACGTACTGAGGTCTTCAAGGGAAATTCTGCAGCTGCAGCTAGGTCAGCCATTCATATTTATTACTTTGCTCAATTTAATAAGTCATAGTCTGGTTTTGATTAACCTGGATTCTGCTGTTGAAATGTTTTGCAATAGTATGTTTACAGTTAAAGATGAATGGGAAGCTGCTACTTTGCAGCTAGCACAGAAAAAAACTTCTACAAAGAAACAAGACCATATCGAGCAGTATCCTGTGAATTGAAATGTGTACGTAGTATGGAAGATATGGAGTGGTAGCCAGAGTTGTAGCAGTGTGTGCCAATTGTGGACAAACCTGATGAGCCTGGTTTAAGCACTGGCATGCTTTCAGTATACTTAACCACCAGATCATCAGCTGTTTACCCCGACCAGAGTGAAGCATATATACATTAACATGCAGGAGGTAATCAGACCACAATTTGAGCTGAGTGAATTTACTAGAGAAATATGAAAATTTGAAAACAGATTAGCATGGGAGAGGTCTAGTCTTTGAAGAAAACATTTCATATAAAGCTAGAACCTTACGAGTGAAATATATTAATGTAGAAGACTAATATAAAATGTAAATTATGTAATATGCACCTGGATAGTGTTTTATCTAACTGAGCTACTTAACTGGAATAAGCTGAAGTCATTAAGCTTTACTACACTGTTGATCGGACCTGCCGAATAGCAGACATCAGCACCAGCTTGCAATACAAGTTCTATTTTTTTTGACTGCTGTGCCACAGTGGCCTTTTTGATAAAAGAGTCGACGTCACTATCCTTTTATGCCAGTACAAAGAGCTGTCCACACTTTTACTTTCACCCTGGGACCAGATGTACACTGTCGGATCAGAAGCCAGTGGTAGCTGCTGCTCAAGCTTGCGCTGACTAATGACGCTGCCATGTGTACCTCGACCCTTAGCATAGTGGTCAGGTTGGTCGTTGACTTTGCCTGGAATGAAGCTGCCAACAACAGGTCTCAGTTCTTGATTAATCAACGCAGATCCATCTGAGTGTGTGGGTGCCATCCTGGTGCGTCTAGACACGAGTAAATTTAGGAGAGGGGTGTCGTTAAAGCCATTATGACTTATATTTTGACATTTTTTTCTAAATCTCAAGTGTGGAGAGGCTTTGGTATTGCAACATAAGTCTTTATTGCGTTACTTCTTGTACTGATCATTTTTATTTATTTTTTGATTGAAGACTATGACTGTCACGAGATGAGAGCTTTACTTATGGCTGTTCTATGGGTTTGTATAAATGGACTTTAATTTATTGAAGAGGAGAGTAAGAAAACTACAGTATTGAGAGTTTGTGTATTTATTGGGAGGCAAAGTCATTTATCAGCAGTGTTGTTACTTCAGTTTAATCTGCAGTTTGACTCATGACTCAGCATTAAGGCATTACATATTGTATATCACAGTCTTATTCTAGTGTGTCTATAAAATCCACAACTCCAAGGTTAGACCATCATAGATAGACTCCATCTTTCAGCTAGTTGGCACACTGATGAATACTTGTGCTGTCTATAAATCAATTACTTCATTAAATAACTACAATATGTGTGAAAGATTTTCTGTGTGACTTCTGGTATATTTACTGTCTCAAGGTTAGTTTAATAAAGAAATAACTTTCAGTTCATATATGGCCCATTTAGTTTTGATAATATTTCTGTTTATGGTAAACCAGCATAACTTCTTTATTTTTTGACATCACTTATATTTTTTAGTCATGTTTCTGAATCTTTTAGCCTGATTTACAAAGATTCCAAGGTGTGTTGGTAACCATGTTATTAATAAAATGTGCATTGGAAATTACAGTCAGGACTATTGGTGAGTAACATTGGTACTGTGTGTGGACAGTGATGATGTAGCTGATGTTGACTCTTAACCTGGAAATGTCCTTCTTATAATTAAGACTAAATCTGGTTCTTCATCTATTTTAAAGCAACAGCTTGTCATTCATGGCTTGTGTTTGTTGGTTTTAATTTTACTGGCTTTTAGCGCTGTTTAATCTGCATCTTTTATATAAACATGGCTGCACCAAAACAGCAATGAAATAGGTGCGTAAGATTTGCTTTGGCCAGGATGGAAACCAGAACCATGGGGATGGAATAGACTTTATTTTGGTATAGGAGTGGGTTCAAAGTTGTGTGAAGCAGTGGTTTTAGCCCAGGTGGAATACAGCAAAACAAAATGACAGTCCGGTCAGGGAAAGGGCTACAGTGGGACATGGGACCAGCCATTAGGTCTGCAGGGCAGGAAACAAAAAAGAACCGAGTCTATATAATTAATACAGTAGGGGTGAAGTGGATGAATGGACTGGTCATATGACCCACCCCAGAACTTCCACACATTTGAACACTATTGTTTTCTATGTGCTTTGAAATGTTAGCAGCCTCTAGATGTCCTTTATGATACAGGCGTAGAGAAAACAGAAACAGCATATTAATATCAAGGACTTAAGAAGGAGTTTGGCCACCATTTTCCTTTATTACAGCTTCAGTCCTTCTGAATCATATTGCTTGGCTCTTTTTCTAGAACATTCTATTCTTGAACTATTTTAGTGCAATTTTGGTCCATCTAAAAAGAAAAATCTCCAATTCTTGAGGGATGAAAGATATGGGAGTTTTTGCTCCAGAACTTCCAATAAAGATTCAATAGATTCTTTTTTTTTTGTGAATAATTGTCATTGTTGACACACCACACAGTGCACAACAACAAAATGTGTCCTCTGCATTTAACCCATATGTGACGTGGCAGGGGTCAACTAATTCTGCAACCAGGGAGTAGTGCTTGGGGCAGTACATTGCTCAGGGTACCTCAATGATGCCTTGCCGGTTGGAGGGTCGAACTTGCAATCTTTCAATTACAAGTGCGCATCCCTAACGATTAAGTCACCACTGCCCACATTATCTTTTAGACCTGGTGACTGGGGAGGAATATGACTTTGTCCTGCTATTCATTGATCCACCTGCATTTGTTGGGTGTGTATTGGGGCATTATCATATTGGAATATGTGAATGATGGAACTGTGTTTGCACCTTAGGACCCATCCGTTTCTGCAAAAAGGCATCATATTGCTTGGCTCTTTTTCAAGAACCATTAATGACTCCATCATGTTTTACAGTTAGCAGCAAGACACTGTGAGCTGAACGCATCTTTTGTCTTTCTCTAAAGGTAAACCGGGATGTAAGAAAAAATGTGAAAGACATTCTTTGTTTTATTTTTCTGGGGTCAGAGGTTTTCTTTGTCGTTCACTAGCTTATGAGTCGTTGTGCAGTGGCCTTGGTTATACGATGTTTCCGCATGGCAGCCCTGTTATAAATTCCAGCTCATGTCATACAGTCTTTCTAGAGAGTGAGTCAGAGAGGTGCTGATTCACTTCTGTGGTCATTCATAGGTTGAACTTTTATTTAGAAACTATCCTGTCAGTGAGCTTTGACTGGTGACCACTATTCCACTTTGGACATGACTTTTGACACCGTTTGTCTTCTCATATTAGATTGATTTGCAGTTTTTATGACTGAAGCTCAGGCTCACAGTGGTTAGCACTGTGGCCTCACATCTCTGAGACAGGGGTCCGAGTCTCCGCTGAGGTTCCATGTGGAGTTTGCATGTTCTCCCTATGTGGTCGTGGAGTTTCCTCTGGGTGCTCTGGTTTCACCCCCACAGTCCAAAAACATGCTGAGGCTGATTGGAGTTACCAAATTGTCCATAGGTGTGCATATGTGAGTGACTGGTTTGTGAGTGTGCCCTGTGATGGGTTGGCACCCCGTCCTGGGTTGTTCCCTGTCTTGTGCCCATAGGCTCCAGACCCCCCCGGAACCCTGAATAGGGCAAAAGGTTTCAGAAAATGGATGGCTGGATGACTGATGCCCCTTCAGTTTCAGCACTGATATTTTGGCCCCTTTGGAACTGTGTTAGTTGCGTTCCATCATCTTGAAAACTCACATATCAAAGTACTGATCGTCACACCTCTTTTATAGCTGACATAATCTGCTGATCACCGTTGTTTGGCATATCCAGGGTAGGGGGTTTGAATTTCACCACTGCTTTTTGTGTGTGTGCGTGTGTGTGTGTGTGTGTGCGTGTGTGTGTGTGTGTGTGTGTATATATATATTACACTGTGGGGACCAAATGTCTCCACAATATGATAAAAACTTGTTATTGTGTTGTTGCAGGTAATTCAATTTCATGAAAATTTGTGTCTGCAATCAAAAAACTAAAAATGGCAAAAGAAAAAAGGCATTTTGTGTGGTTACTTATGGTTAAGGTTAGGGCTGGGTAGGGGTTAAGGTTGTCATTACTGGGATTAGGGTTATCCCCACAAAGATATGAATACAAATGTGTGTGTACATGTGTGTGTACATGTGTATGCATGTTCACCTCTTCCCTGGATACCCCCTGTTACTTTCAGGTACTGACAGTTTATTACACAAACAACAGGAATGTGCATCATATATTCACTCAGCCATCCCTTAATGCAAAACCCACTGGTCTTAGTTACAGCCAAAAAAACAGAGAATTTGGAAGTGTAACCTATGGCAGACTTCTCCTGTTAAATCTCCTTAATGTTCACATCAGTGTATAGTTAAAAAGCACATTTTCAGCCCTTCAAACAAAAATCTATTTTTCAAAGTTGTCAAAAGTTTTAGAAAACTTTTACAGACAACTTAGATTTACTCAGTTCAGGTTTGATGCTTCATATATTTATACACAATGGCTTATATTGTATGGCATAAAACATTATGAGAAGTTATAGGGGTCATATTCATTACTGACACTCTGGATGGACAGAACCACAATCAGACCTATCACCAATTTTTTTCCCTTTAAATTATTTATTAATTTTTATCTGATATATGGGAACCATTTAAGTACACTTAAAATAAAATGATGAAAAATTATATTGGCAATAACAGATTTAAGTATGTATTGACTATCTTATCATTATGTTCGCACCAAGATACATTTTCTTGTCATATTTTTTAGACAAGATATTTGTACCTTGTATGGATGCTCAGTGGATAAGGTTTCTTACCCTTTTTTTATTTTTAAACCCACTTAGATTCCAAATTTCCATTACCAGCCATTTTGTATTTCCATGTCCCAACCATAGAGGACGTAAGATCATTTGCTTTTTATAATATTTTGAGTTGTATTTAGAACAGAACATTGCGAAAAGAGCTCTTTCTTAAGAGGGCCCTCTGCTGTTATGGAGCCACGCGTCCTACTGTGATCCTGACACTGGCGTTTACCCTGACCCACTAGAAATTATGCAGCTCTCCATTATAGGGTATTTTTATCATCTCCCCATCACAACATGAGTATAGACACAGTGGTATGAAACAGATTTTATTGGTACTTCGTTGGCTTTGTTTCTTACAGAGACTGTTGGACAGAAACTGGAGGAAATGAGAGACAGACAAAAGGAGGGAAAACTTGGAATGGGGAGATGAGTGGAAGAGGAAAGGGAAATGAAGATGGTATGTTTCTTTCATCTCTCATGCTCTTCCTGCTCTTCACTGTCTTTTTCGCTCTCTCAAGAAGTAGACCATCCCTTTAAGGAGGCTTAGCCTTTTTTGTATTGTATTCTCTCTCCATCTATGGCCTTCTCTTTCTCTAACCCCTAATAGGAGAGAAAAAACTGAGAAGGGGGGAGATATCTTCTATTATAGAATGAAATCCCTCAAGATTTCTGTCCCCTTTCGTCATTTTAAAGATAGAGGTAAACTGACTCTTTGTAGTCCTGAAGAATTACCTTTTTTGGTTTGCACCACACTACCCTTGTAAACCTTAAACCTTAAAACAGACTTAAAACTGGGATGATGGTGGTGAGAATGGCACAAATTTAACGTGTGCCTTTAGCTCAACAGACAAAATGAGACAGATAGATAGAAAGAGGAGGAACTGGAGAAAGAGAAAAAGAGACTGACGTAGTGGGATATTTTTATTGGTACTATATCCAGTTCCCCAGTTGTCACTCACATCGAAAAGTCCTCGTAGCCCTCGCTGCTAACTGATGGGCCAGTAAAGTGTCTGGTGTTTTTTTGGGTTTGTGTGATGGAGTGGGGTAGAGTGAGTGAGGTAATCAGCGGGGGAACAGGGCTGGGGAGGAGAAGGGCAGCCCAAGTTAGGGAGGAGCAAGGGATTATCGCTTCTTGTACTCTTGTTTTCCATTACTCCTCCTTCGACTCTCCGTGTGTGATGACATAGCAGATGTTCTTGTAGTCAACGTTGCCAGCCACATCAGGGGGGAAGGCAGCCCACAGGTTCTTAATCTGAACAATGGAGAGTGCAAGAATGTCAGAGCCTCAGTACTCGGACGTAGGGCAGAACTAGAGCCTAAGGCACAACATGTAGAATTCCAGGAACAACAGACATGGTTACACAAGTGCTGACCAACATACATGCTTAGCCCTGGCTACAGTTAGCACAAATGGACAATGAGGTATGGATGAAGTCTCACCTCCTCAGCAGAAAACCTGTCACACTGAGTTGTCAGGAGTTCCTCAAGGCTGCACAGGAAAAGAGCATATTCAGTGAGCTGAGTCTCATCAGCGTAGGTCATTAGGCACACGTGTCTATAGCGAAGTGTAAACAATGAACGTACAATGCCTTCTTGATGGTGCCAGTACCCTCGGGGTCCAGGACCTTGAAGGCAGATACGATAACGTCCTCGGGATCAGCACCTGACGGAAGAAAGGCAGAAAATATTCTGAAAACTAAAACTATCTACACTGCAATTGGGTATAGTCAGTGAAAAGGCAACAGCATGGAATATCACTTGGTACTAAAGAAAAAGGATACAGGTGACAGTACTGAAACTGTCACCTGTACTGAAACGGTCACCTTTTGAAACTTACCCTTCAGCTTCTCACCAAACATTTGAAGGAAGACGGTGAAGTTGATGGGGCCGCTGGCTTCCTTCATCATGGCTTCCAGCTCCTCATTCTTCACATTCATTTGGCCTAGACAGGAATACAATGTGAGATTAATTGTTACTGACTTCTTATATCTTAAGCGAACATTACAGGCACACAGGATAATGTGGTGTATTCAGAAGAACTAGTAAGGCCAGATTTTCATTGTACTACAATTCATGTGTATGTCATCTCACACAATACTACTGACTAATTAGCAAATAATTCCATTGCAAAAATAGGTAGTTACCCAAAGAGGCCAGCACATCCCTCAGATCATCCTTGCTGATGATGCCATCTCTGTTCTGGTCAATAATTGTGAAGGCCTGAACAACAGAGAGTGGTGGCGGATTGATACACTAGAACAATACTAACTAATACTATCCATTGCAGAAAGAGAAAGAGCCTATCATATAAAACAGGCAAAGACCAAACAAATTTCAGATAGGACTCATTATAAATATAACTGTGAGTTTTGTGTTCTCTCAGTGTAATCCATTCATCCATCTATCCATCCATCTTCCAAACGGTATCCTGGCCAGGATCACGCCTTTAGCCTGCCCCAGGCAGCATTCCGCACAAGGCTGGGGTACCCCCTGGACAGGATGCCCTTTCACACGTACTGTACACGCACACGCTTACACACACTATGGGAAATTTAAAGATACCAATTAGCACAACTGCACCTGTCTGGACTGTAACAGGAAACCAACACGACTTAGGGGGAAACATGCACAGTCCATACACACACACACACACACATAAGAGGTAGAAACCCAAACCCCAACACTGGACGTGTGAGACAACAGTACTACCCACTGAGCCACTGTGCTGCCCTGATCTCTTACATGTAGTGTTCAATTAGATACTCAACTTTTGTAGTATAATCTGGATGTTGTGCATCCAATATACAAGATGGAAATTGAAAATGAAAGCCATCCCTATGGATCCATAGATATCCATAAAGTACATATGAGTACAGGATATAGCAGTAATTAATTTAGCTTGTCTGTTCTATACCCCAAGCGTTGGCTGTCTTTCCTTGCCCTTCCTTCAGGCGTATGAAATACAAGATGGGCTCTCCAATCCAAGACTTAAAAGGCAGCTGGTGTGGAGCTGTCTGTGCAGGACATTAACGGGCTCGTTATTGCCATGTCGGACATTCCCTCTGAGATATTCAAGGAGTGGGTGTCAGTTACACTCTATCCTCAGCAGTGACAAACTCCCATCTTTTCCACACCCCATTCTCCTCCCCTCTTCTCTACACATAAGTGAACTTGCAACCTCACAAAGTACCTCTATCTGCATCTTTTCACTAGCCTGTCATCCCCTTTTCTGTCATTTTCTTACATCCCACATACTCCTTTTCATTTGCTGGATAGGAAGTGCTATTGCTCCCACAGATTCTCTCCTCTTCACCTTTCCTGCCTCCTTCTCTGCCTTATCCCATCATGCCTTGTACACTACTTCCATTAGCTGCCATATGAGACACTCCCCCTTGTGGAGAATAAAGACAGAGCAGGGTGTAGGGAGACACCTGACAAATCAGCACTACTGAGCACTACAGGTGAAGTAGAACAGTGTTTGCCAACCTGGTCCTTGGGGACCCTCAGACAGTCCACGTTTTTGCTCTCTGCTGGTAGGGAGCTGGGAAAGAGCAAAAATGTGGACTGTCTGGCAGAGAGCTAGGAGGAGCAAAACCTGACCAGTCTGGGGGTCCCTGAGGACTGGGTTGAGAATCTCTGATGTAGAAATATGGTACCCATGCAGCACCCAGCCGACCATAACATTTGGAAAGAAAGTGGTGAATGTAGACTTGATACAGCTCACTGCTGTCACTGTTCAGTGCTGTAAAGCACAGCAAGTTCAGATAAGTAGAGTTTTGCAGTGACACTGACCTCTTTGTACTCCTGAATCTGGCTCTGCTCAAACATGGAGAAGACATTGGAGGAGCCGCCTTCGGCCTGCCTCCTCTTGGCCTTCTTGGGTGCCTGGAGACCAGATATGCAGACTGCATTAAAGCTGGCACAGCAAGCAGACACAGCAAATACACAGACAGGCAGAAACCAGCTCTGCTCTATTTCAAGCACAGAAACTTTACTAAGCCATATGAAACAAACCAAAAAAGACACCGGACAATGAAGACACTTCCTCTTTCAGCAAAGTTTTATCAAATTATCTTCTGGCTTTTTTTCAAGTGTCTTTTTTCCTCACTCAGTTATTTTTGTTGATCTCATGTTAAGAAATGGTTACTGAGAATTAGTTAGTAATATCTGATAAACCAGTAAATTCTTTGATGTTTCATTTTATAGCAGTCATCCATCGACTTGTGTCCCATAAGAGGCTTAATAAAATCCGCAGAATAAAATCAAAACCAGACTTAGTCGACAATAGCAGATGTATTTTGCTACATGTGCGGCATGCAGCAAGAACCAAAACAAACCGATTGTGCTGCCACTATAGAGGTTTAGTTAAATGGGTGTGATGTTGTATCTTTTGCTATGTATAGTATATTTGACCTCTCCTCTATGATTGAGATTCAGCCAGACTAATTTATATCCTCACTTCTGGGATGAAACCAAGACATAAGTCGATGTATACCTGTATACTGCCACATTCATCCTGACATGACAAATTTTCCAAAATACTTTGTGTATTTAGGTTTACAGGCTTAAAAGTTGTATAATTTAATGTATAAAAATTGTTTAAACTTGCTGACTTGCAAGACATTCACTTAAATTTGTATGCACAATATTTCCCTTAATTACTGAATGATCTAAACAAACTGTAATGGACTTCTGAGTTGTGGATATTTGTTAGTTCAAATACTACTCCTGGCCTTCCTGTATATGTTTCTGTTTAAGGACAAGTGAGAGCGGAGCACTCAGCTAGTGGAGGAGTGGTGTTACTCACCATCTTGAGAGCGTGTGTGTAGTTGGGCCTGTCAGGAACAGAAGGCTACGTGAAGCTGCACACTGATGTGACTGACACACTGATGTATGATCTGGCTGCCCTGGGGGCTTATATACCAGCTTTGACTGGCTAACTATAGCCACGACATCAGGTTTGGTTGGAAAAGAGAGTGAGAGAGAGCAAAGGAAATGATCAGAGGCAGAGAAGTGCTGGAATATCATCTTACAGTTGATCAAAAATAGACCTGTAGCATCTTGGAATGAAGTGAACTTGATACTGAGGTCAGGGCTGGCGATTAATGTGATTCGTGGACTAATATGGACACACCTGATATTAGGAACACATACACCAATAAAAGCAGTCCTTCTTGTTGTCATTTCTCACCATGTCATCTCAACCAAGGGTGTCTTTGTTTCCTTAGTTTGAATCATGTCCTAAACTGAACAGCAGTGAGCATCTAAATTCAATTCATCTACATGAATTTTTACATACAGCCCTTCCCAAAGTTTCCCCAAAGTGCTCAACAGCAGCATGAATTGGCAAAACAATTACTATGCCAGTCACAGTGCATAGTATTGGGTTTTACCATCCCAGGACTTAAATGACTTTCAGAAAACATGATCTTTCCACACAAAGATTCTATTTCCCACTTAAGCAACTGAAAATGCTTATCCATTTCAGCTTTTGAAATGCTTTGATAAGTACCTCAAATTGCTTAATTTAGCTTCCATAGCTGCCTTAAAGCATTCTGAATTTGCTTCAAATCATATCCCTTGTCTTATTTATCATGAGGACTGTTTACCTTGGACAAAATAGAAAATCTACAATGTCCCATATAACTCAGCTCGATCAATGTGTAACTAATTTAGTGGAACTGCATCCAACCACAAGGCGCACCCTGATGATGTCATAATTCCACATGTCTATGAGAATGGAATGTGTGCTTGGTATGCATGCATGTATGGCATGTCCATACATATAGACATGAAACAGCTAGACAGGAAGTAATGTATAGCGTGTAGTCTAACTGCCATAATATTTACCTTTATATATATTTTAATCACCTTCAAACACTGCTGCTGCACTCAATACATATATATAGACATTACATATAGAAATATATATATATATATACACACACACAGAATTATACACATACATAGAAGCAAATATCACAAAGCTTCAATATTACTGGTTTAGAATGCTCTTCACTGTGAAGGCTTTTAAAATTCAAACGTAAATGCAAAGAAGTTTATAAATAACCTTTGAAAGGCAGTGAATAGTGCTGCTGTATGTTTCACAGCCAAGTGCCCTTTCCAATTCCTTATAAGAGCTCCATGTGTATCTGTCCAAGAAAGACTGTGCAGTAAGCAGTAAACACTGTCCAACAGACTGTGAAAATGAATCTCCTCTCCCGCACTCTCGTTACCTCTCCCTCTTCACTCTCACCACAAACTCTTGTTAAAGATATAGCTAAGGTTTTTGCACTGAGCCTTTTTGAATAGTTTTTATCATTATCTCATGTATGTCAGGCTCCATGCATTTAACAGAAGAGGCAATTGACCTTTGACGCAAATAATAAAACCAGACACCATACATGGTCTTAATTAATGAACAGAGCAGTCAAGAGGTAGAATTACTAGAGGCACAATTAGTTTTCCCCTGGAAACTTTTTTTCACCGTATAACCAAAAACAAGATCATCAAATTTATCATATAAATATTCATGCATATCAGCCAAACTTAGTATCAGACTCGATGTCAAGTACTTTTCTTAAGAATATCTGTGCACTTTATGTTCCTCAACTGCTATAGGCAAACAAATTTAGTATCTCTTATCATAGTTTGTACTGTTACCCATTGCACTGTATTCTGCATCGAGATCACAAATTGGCACATTATATTAAAGTGTAAACAACAATAGCATTTTGGGCTGACTGCTAAATACATTTAGCGTAGATGCCTTAAAAACTAATAACTGTAAAGAACCATCCCCAGCCTCACACAGACTGAATCATATACAGTACCATACAAACTTGATCAACTATCCAATATATATGTATGTGTGTATAGACAAAGAGAGAGAGCCTGTTGTCATACTGGCATATTTTTGTTTATTCACCATTGTCGTATGTGATGGTGCCTCATGCACTACTGCCTTTTAGGCCTCATCAGCTTGTCCCCCAGCCTCTTTCAGATGGGTATTAAGCACTCATTTAATTTCAGTGTTCACTACATCCTGCATTCCACTAGTACAGCTGGTTAGACCTACTACTTACTAACAGTGGAAAAAATAACACCTGACAGCGGGAGGTCACGTCTCACAATGCATCAGGTCAGAGAAATTCTGAAACATTCTCCCACGTTAGCTTGTTAAGAAATCATGTGCTAGTTACAGCGAACAA
Source organism: Mormyrops attenuatus (assembly GCA_026777985.1). Classification (NCBI taxonomy): domain Eukaryota; kingdom Metazoa; phylum Chordata; class Actinopteri; order Osteoglossiformes; family Mormyridae; genus Mormyrops; species Mormyrops attenuatus. Next base: position 31,799,641 of record JAODKC010000095.1, on the reverse strand, counting down.
AAGCACATTTCCACTTCCACAGCTGACAGCCCCACCAGCAAAGCCCACAGAAATGGGTCAAGCAGCCCTACAATAATGAGATTTCTGCCATTCCCGCTATATTTTACATCTATATGAAATGGTGGCAACAACATTTTCCCGACTTCTATAAATACAAATGATTGACAAACACAGGTTCACAGCTACAAACACAACACAGTCATGAGTTTACGGAGCTTATTAAAACTGCAAATTCATTACAGTCAAACAGCTATGGTCAGAGCGCTCTCACCACTTAATGGGTCTGCTTTACAGGTACATGTACTGCATAAAAAATACCAGTGTAATTTATATAATTTAGCCTTGTTCTCAAATTCAGTATGAGTGGGAAAGCAATCCACAGCATATTTTTTTCTTCTTCTTAAAAGCAGTAAATCTGCATCCATTTAACCAAAATCAATTAGATCTCTTTCCAACACAAGTGCTTCTTCCTTTCTCCTCAGCCAATCAGCTCGTAGCTCTTTAACTTCCTTCCCATAGTGCTCATGCAATTCAGAGAATTGCTCCACTTGTCCCGATCCGAACAAGGGCCACTCTCCAAGGGGTGCTGGTCCATTTATAGGTGTGACATGAGCATTTCTCTTGGGCCAGAGCTTTGGTGATTTCTTATTGGGCAATTTGCTCGAAGCTGGATGTGCTTGTAGGAGTAAATTTGTACTGTGGCAGCGACCCTCTCTCACCACCGGTGACACTGAGCAGGCGGAGGAACCAGAGTTCAGGGAAGCCAGGGATAGGCTCAGCTGCTCTGCATCTGAGACAATCATCGTAGAACGTGAGTAAGAGTTGCCAGGGTAGGCAGCTCGTTTAACCTCTGAAAGGAAATGGGAAAATAAAATGATGCTTCATTATGTAGACAAGAAAAGGTACATTGGAATGTGTTTTTTTGCATATCCCTTCCTGCCCTCCTTTTGTCCATATCACTATATGTGTAAGACCTGGATGGATGTCCTCCATAAATAAAGTGCCTTACAAACCTTAGAAGTTGTGTGTAGGATTCTGGGATTGAATAGTGTACAGTGTTTGCACACTTTGGATTTTGACCGGATGTAGGGCGCAATCAGGGAACTTTTTGTGCACAAAGTGATGCACACTATGGTTTTGGACACATTATTATGTCTTGTGTACTATTTTGGTGCACAATTTAGTGTGGAAGTGTGCAATTTCGGATGCAGCCATTATGTCTCTCACACACACACACGAAATTCACCGGAACATTGCGTGCTCTGCCTCTCACCATCATACTGCTTCTCCAGGTCCTTCACCAGCAGGGATAGGTACTCGTGGTTGGCAGAGAGCAGGGCTTTTATCCAGCTCTCCTGGCTCTTCTGGTCCTCAGCGGCAAACTTGTAGGTCCTATGACCTACTCCACTGAAGACGAGCGAGAAGGCATGCTGCTCCTCAGACTCACACAGCTGCACGGAGCAGCCCTCCAGCACGATCACCCCCAATGGCTCTCTCTCTCCATGCCGCTCTTTGTAGAAAAGAAGGTTCCCCTTCAGCACAAACCAGCGCTTTTGGTAGGAAGTGTTCCTCTCACCCTTCAGCATGCAAAACAACACATGCAGTTCAGCCATTATAGAAATTCAAGTTAATTAACACCTCCAAGTCAATTAAACACATAGTTTTTGAACCATGGATCAAGGAATTCTCCTGAGTGGTTTCATGAAAAGTGCAGATTTATTGAAAATTATGCTTGGACCTTAAACTAGCAGCAGAAGACCTTTAATCATCCTTCTCACAATTTCACAGCTCCAGTGCTAATTTTCACAAGTACGGTCTATGCTCTACACTTAAACTCCGCCCTGGCCTACAGTTGCATCCCCCCCAGCTATGACCACATCCTCTTGCTGGTGGCTTCTTTTGCAAAATGACCTTTCCGGTTGTTTCACCTTGGCACTAATACGAAGAGCAAACTAATGCAATGCACATAAAATGTACACAGTACTTTTTTTTAACAGTATGTTTGTCTCATTTATAGCATTTTATTGTATAGAAATATCTCAGAACTTAAAGTATTTTTTTAAAAGCTTGCAGGACAATACATACACTTCAAATTGTTTTAATAACAGAAACAAACCATTTGGTTAAATATTATTGCTTGAGAAAAGGTTTACAGAAATACAACAAAATGTAGATTGACCTTCTTATAGAGGTATCCCTCTTTATCGACAGGTGAGCTGCAGGTCATGTAGTGGGTCAGGATCTTTTCGTGGAGCTTCATCCCAGCGCTCCCCAGCAAACGGCGTTTCGCTGAAGAGGGGAAGGAAAAAGATAATGCGTTTCCCTACAGAGTTGTTGTAAATTAAAGCGCGCACACACGCACACAACCAGAAAGCTCTAAGACCGCATTAACGATTCTTGTAAAGAAGCTCTTTAGTGCTTTACAAAATGCTAAAAAACAAAAAAACATTGTTAATTATTTTTACAGGAAGCTTTGGAGCATATCCTTCAATATACATTTTATGTTTCTTTTTAGGCGCGTTTTATTATTTCAGATAATAAACAATCCTAATTGCGCAACCTCATTGGACGCAACCGAAACTCCCTTCGTCCACAAACAGGATTTCTTAAAACATAAACGAATTAAATTAATTTAAATAAATACAATTCATCTGCCTTACCTAGCTAAATGAATTCTTCAAGGTCTACCTTTTAAAAGCTTCCGTTCAGAAGTTATTTACGAGGATCGCAGGTGGTGTGGAAGCTTTTAGTTAGCAAAGGTGAAACCTTGTAACCGTATACACTCTCTCCCCTGTGTCACCTTCTCCTTTTCTTTTAGCTTCCGGACTTACAGTACGATCCTTAATAAATGTCCTGGAAACATAAAAAAAAACTTTAGTAATGTAAATATGAGTCTTGATCGCCGTCTAAAGTATTTAGCAGTGAGTTTCGGTTTACGGACTAACGCACGTACAATATTGTAACTTAACAGAGTACTGCCAAGTACAAATGATTAGAAATTACTTCCTGGTGACTGACACACACAGCACGTCAACGCTTAACTATAATATTCTATCAAATGAGATGGGGTTAAGAATGGGATTACGACGAGAAGTAAAGGATTATATATTTTAAAGTTATTATTGCAGCACTTGAATAGTCTGGGGGAATGCGTTAGGTACTCATTATTTATTTACAGGTAGGTGTCAGTCTAAATACATGTGCAATTATCTAGATATTGTATATTTTTCCCTTTAAGATGATGTAATGGTTTTATAATAGGCTATATAACACATTTTTTCAGAATTTAATTATGAATTGAAACAATTGTAAAATAAAGTATTAAGCACAATTCCATTCGTAGGCAGTGTATTTTTTATTAACAGATGATTTAATCAGACTTTAGCATCTTTATATTAAACATAATCTTATTTACAATAATCAGTAGAAGCAATTCATGTGTTTGCTCACATGCACCGCAGTGTTGTTTGTGTTGCGATTTGATCAGGCAACGGAACAAAGCACATTTTTTTACGGGGACCCGATGGCATCTTACCTTTAGTTTTAAAAGAGATGAGGGAAATTATTAGCCAACCCTTTAACTTTACTATTCCAGAAATCGTTATCTGCTGGTGTGGTACCTTCTGATTGGAAGCATGCTAATATAACGCC
>JAODKC010000095.1:31778806-31795890 GCA_026777985.1 Mormyrops attenuatus | reverse complement strand
TAGTTAGGTTCTCCCCAAATGAGCTTGATGGGCCGAATGGCCTCCTCTCATTTGTAAATTTCTTATGTTCTTATGTTTAGCCGCTGGGGAGATAAGTTATTGATTAGTAATTTACATGTCTGTTTAGGAGAGCCTCCCAAGGCATAGTTCGATTCTTCTCTGCTTCCTGAATAGTTGTGGGGAGTATTCACATTCACAGGGGTAACAACAGATACAGACATGTCTTTATGTAGACAACACTGCTAAACTATCAAAATGCCTTGTACAGGAAAGTTAACACACAAAGCAACTGTTGTGACAGTTCTATTCCTCTTTTGTCTGCAGATAATATATGGGATTATAAACCTCTAACTATAGCACTAGGGCTGTGGATAGACAAGAACTGTTAGGCATTCCATCCATAGTAAGAAAAACACATGCAATGGTTTCCTTCTTTCTCCTCTCCCTCGGTGTCTTCCCAGCATAGACTTTCCACCTGGACTGGGAGCCTGATCCATCCACTACTTGTAGAAAACAAAATCATTTGCCAGCTATGTCCGCTTAACATTTGTTGAGGCCATTTGTGAGGAAACCATGGCTACCTCTAGCCTGTGTGGTGCTGATTTCCCTTTGCTAGTGCACATGGCCTCCCAACAGGACTTTTGGGTTGACAAAGCAACTGGCACAAAGGGACTGGTACTGCCATCCAGTTTGATATTCAGCATGCCAGCTGGCACACCAATGCCGGCACCTTCTTCCTGTCTGATTTTCAGCATGGCAGCTGGCACAGAAAAGCTGGCACCTTCTTCCTGTCTGACGTTCAGCACAGCAACTGGCACAGGAGGGCCGGCACCTTCTTCCTGTCTGACGTTCAGTACAGCAACTGGCACAGAAAGGCTGGCACCTTCTTCCTGTCTGAGGTTCAGCATGGTAACTGGCACAGGAGGGCCGGCACTTTCTTCCTATCCAGAGCTGGGTCATGTCTGTGAGAAATCTTAAGCTTTGGTCCGAGTCTATCAAACCTCATAAACAAGGAAAATTAAAAATGTGAAGAGTGACAAGCAGAAAATTCTCATGCTGCATTTAGTATATGTGGTGTTGGATGCATATCAGATGCAGGAGTGTACAGGCAGCTTACAACCAAGATCCGTTCCCTAAGTCTGTTTTTAACTTGAATTTGTAGGTAAGTGATAAAATAATAATACAGTACAATACATAATAACATTTATAATACAGTAATAATAAAAATAACTACATACAGAATTCTACTGTCCCTCGAGCCGAAGAACTATTGAAGCCGTGTAATGTTTTCATGAGCGTCACAAAGAAGTGTGTGCCATCATTACAAACCAGTGCATTTACAGTCGATTCGTAAGCACAACTTGTCCATAGGTCGGACGTTCTTAACCCGGGGATTGCCTGCATGAGGCATTTTTCAAATTATTGCTTGTCAGAGTACAGTGAGCTCTGATGTAATTAGAGCAAAAGCAGTTATCTTATTAAATAAAAAAATACATATCATGACCCACATGACATTTTCCATGTGTGTTCTTTGTGTTACAGCTGTATGGCTGAATATGATTGATAAAACAATCTGTTATGTCAACTCAAATCACTCAGATTGCAGGCTGCTCTGGTATGTGGTGTATTTCCCCTCCGTGTAGTTTCTAATTTACTACATGTACTCTGTGCAAACCATATCAAGGGGAGATTAACTGACAAACATTGCATGCTGAGCAAGCAAAATGAACAGACTTTAAGCAAGGAGAAGGGGGGAAAATGACTAAAACTGATTTTTCCATAGAATGAAGGCCAAGTCTGCTTCTCTATGCCTCTCACCCACTTCATCACCCATGCAGTCATGCTTCCAAGTGGTTCTGCAATGTATGGGTTATAGTATCAAATAGGTTATAGTATCATTATTAACAAGAAATCCTTTCACTATTTTTGTTGAATGTCTTTTTTAAAAACAAATGAAAAAAGATGTGCTTGTGATCTGTTTTCCCAAACTGAAACTTTCAAGCTGATACAGATTGAACCAAGAAAGTGAGCCCCTGATATAAAACGAAAGCGACAGTCTAGTGACAAGGCAGTGACAAGTGACAATGGCATAGACACGTAATTCAATGGGCGGATTAATCATATCATTGCTGGGTCCTTAACCCCAGCTGCTACTGGCTGACTGCACCGTGACCCCAAAAGGTTGCTTTCATCTGTATATGCATGTGCCTGTGGCCTAGAAGGCATATGTGTATTTATCAGATAAAAATATATCTAAGATACAAAACATATTTTGTTTATATATATATATGTATATATATATGTGTGTATATATATATATATATAGAGAGAGAGAGAGAGAGAGAAAGAGAGAGAGAGAGACAACGCCTTGAAACATCAATTCAATGAAAAAACGCCTTGAAACATCAATTCAATCTTCTTATATGAAAAGCTATTGTTCCCATTTAATCCAAAGAAACGGATAACAATGGTGAGTGGTTGCTCTGGTAAACAATGATGCCTGATTTGAATCAATATCAGCATTGTTGTCCCTTAAGTTTTGGAGGTACATCATTCTGCTATTAAAACTATTTCTGAAGACGTCTCTCAAGTGGGAAACTTGTTCCAAACCATTGAAAAGGCTTTGAGAAGTATCACTGAAAGTTACCAAGAAATATTGTTGCAGTAGCTTTGCAATTTGCAAGTATTAGTGAAGCCTGAGGATGTAACACTAATTTGAACAGACTTGAAAAAATAGTACCAACAGGAAATTAACACATCTTTACTAAGAGGAAATACAGATCAGTGTATTCTCAGTTGTTCAGATACCATCTCACGCCAGCTGTTTGTACAAAAGGAACATTTAAGTAGTAGTTTACACTTGTTCTCATAAAACCATTGCAAAATTGAACACTTTTACGATTTTATTTGTACAATGTGAAATGCTCAGTAAATAATCCAGCATTGCCTGGCTCTTCATTTGTAATGCACACTCTTCATAACTTTTAAAACTTTTTAATAGCAAGGTCAATGATTTCCCATCTGCAAAACATATTTTTACATCACAGACCTCCTGAAGTTTGCAAATTCTCTATCTCTCCACACATCAATAAATTCTCAGTGACTGCTTGTCCAGTGAAGACAAGAGAAGTGGTGACCACAGGGTGTGCATCTGAATACAGCTGTGACGCCAGATGTCAGTCCATCTCAGGGAACTTTCCCACTGTCACTTATCATGCCCAGATTAGTCACGACTCACCTGCACCCTGTGTTTTTGGAATGTAGGAGAGCACACAAAGTCCATGAGAATGTAACAATGTCACTCAGAAAATCAGTCAGGGATGCAAAGCCACTGTCATTCAGCTGCAAAGCTAAGGCCCTGCTGAGACAGCTCCACACCTCCATCTCTGCTGAGAATTAGCTACAGTAGTTCAATATTTTCAAGGATAAGCACTGGCGTCAGATTACATTCTAGTATGTATGTATACAGTACAGTATGTATCACCTTTCAAAGTTAAGCTAGATTTTTTGTGAAATACATTTTGCCAAATAGGACACCTCCGTCACATTTAAGCCTAAGAGGTAAATCTAGTGGGATTCTGAGAGAAAAACAATAGGCTGTTTGTAACTAAATATGACGATGCTTTTCAAACTACTGAATAAATTTGTACGGCCTGTGTACTGTGTGAGATGAGCTGCTCTCTAAAACAACACAAGAGTAGTCAGCCATTGTCCTCAACACCCCCACCCCGTTTTACAGCATACATGCTAAGAACCAAGTAAGGGGAACTCCTGTGCCAGTCAATATTTCAGAAAGGAATTTATACCCAAGAAATAAAATAAGGTCCAGGAAGCAAAGCAGAAGTTAAGCAACCAAAAAAATATTGTAGGAACTTGTTAGATTGACAAAAGCATCAATATACCACACATGATCTTATTTTAAAAAGTGACACACAATGGCCACTATTTAGTTATATTTATTTTAGAATCGACATGTAAATTGGAGGCTATAGTGATGACTAATTTTATTTTATGGCAGTGAGGAAAATGCACGACCCTAAAAGCATTCACTGAAGATGGTACAGTGTCAGTATGAAATAATGACAAGGAAGCTTAAGCAGCACTGGTTTTCACATACAGCTACATGTTACTAAACAAATCAATAAATACAGCTTAACACAACACCCAGCAATAGCCATGTGTAAAACAAAAACCAAGAATAATGTTATCTAGTAAAAAATATATAATTTTATAGGGGAGGGTATATATTTGCATAACCAACAATCAATGACAAAGACGCTGCTATAATTCTCAAAGTGCCTTATTAGATTGTGGGTCTCTCCAGACTTGATGCAGGTGCAGAGTCTCTCCTATGTGAATCTTCTGGTGCCGTTTCAAGTTTTCCCCACGACTGAAACTCTTGCCACACTGAGTACAGTAGTAGGGTTTCTCACCCGTGTGGACTCGTTTGTGTTTCTTGAGGTCACCCGCCTGACTGAAGCACCTTCCACACTGCGTGCAGCAGTAAGGTTTCTCTCCCGTGTGGCATCTCTGATGTATCCTCAGGTTTCCGATTCGGCTAAAGGTCTTTCCGCACAAGATGCAGCGATGATCTTCGTCCTTCCTGTAGTACTGCTTGTGCTTCCGACTCTCAAGAGTGTTTCTAGTGTTTTTGCTAAATGCAAACCTCCTTCCCATGGCACTGTAGTTTGAGTGAGAATGACCAAAAGGCAAATCCACCATGCTATCTTGAGGGGCCTCATTGGTGGGTTCCTGCTGCACTACATTCGCATTTGAGTCTGCATGTTCATCAAAAGGACTCTGGGATATGTGCCTTCTCGCCATTACGTAATCAGGCAGTTCAGCCTCCATTTTAATTTCATCAGAGGAAAAACCTGGTTGCCTTGCTAAACCAAAGGCACCAGCAGGCAGTCCATCAGATATACGTACAACGTGAATGGAGTCCAGGTCGGGGGCACTTTTCAAACGAGGCCCAAACACTGACAGGTCTGTGTCGGACATTTGAGAAGCACATTCAGGACCTCCTTCGTCGCTTTCAGGTAATGTTACACTGTAGTCACTCTCTGGCTCTGGTGTGCCATTCGGTTCCAATATGCTGAGATCTTCCTCTCTCTGCATGGCACTGGCTTCCTCAGGGGGTTCCTGCTTCTCTTCACCCAGATGTAGCTCTGTGCTCTGCCTGAGCCCGGGGCTCTGCTCCTGCTCAGCGGGAACTCTTTCTCCAGGCAGATGAAGTGCAACAGACTGAACAGTACCTAGAACAGGTGGATAAGACAAATCAGCATAAGGACAGACCAGCTGAAATTCTCAGCATCAAATCCACCAATTCATTTAAGACTATAACAAAACAATAACATATAAAACCTAATAAAACAGATTTTTAAAAACTTAATTTAATCGCATCCATCCTACATTTCTTAGATACATCCTATTAATTTAGCAGGTTCAGAGAGTAGCCCCTGGATCAACTGGGATTAAGGGTCCAATGGTGACATCACTCTGCCAGCCATAGGATTTGATCCAGCGACCTTCTGATCATAGGGTCCTAACCCACAGACCACCCCCTAATGATGGCAGAGTACTACAAAAGCTGCCACAGTATTCGATTTATGATTTACCTGTGTTTCCTCTTTTGAGCTTATCCTGGAGCTCCTGCAGCCTCCGCTTGAGGCTCTCATTTTCTCTCTGCGTCCGAGCGGTCTTCTCCTGGTACTCTGACACGGTCTCTTTGACCACCTCCAGCACCTCATGCACGGCCACCGTCAGGAGCTTCGCCACACGGGCGTTCAGGCGTTCTATTTTAGACATCCTGTCACGATTCCTGTAAAACACATGGAACCTGGAAAATCTTGCAGAAAACTGATGACTTTGCAATGAATTCTCTTTCTTGAGTTACATTTTAATAGTGGAATACAGAAACATTGATCTAAACAGTGTTTTATTTTATAGAATTCTATAAGAATGGAACAGGCTGATAAATATGAAATTGTCATTAGTGATACACCACAGCACAGAATAAGAACGTGTGTCCTCTCTGCATTTAAACCATGTGTGACATTATGACATTGCAGTGGGCAACTATTATTTAGCACCCAGGGAATAGTGCATGGGGGTGGTACCTTGCTGGTCAGGGATTCGAACCAGCAATGTTTCGATCACAAGCATGCTTCCCTAACCATTAGGCCTCCACTGCCATGGTCTTGTTCTCTGCATTGTACTGTATTGTCTTATTACTAATGATAGATGAGTCTCTTTTGAAAGAGAAGTCTAACAATTTTGTAGGTAACCTTTTCAGATGTACCAAAGTCCCGATTAACGAGTTCTAAATTAGTCTCTTTAGAGGACGTCTCACTTTGATCGTCAAAATGTACATTAAATACTAGTATGTGCTGTTTGATTATGATCGATTAGGGTGTATGTACTGATATTCGATACACTGGCATTTCTGTAACATAGTAGAACATCGTATTTACACACGACACCCAGAAACCACACTTAATTAAAATGAGGCATAATTGGGTAGATTACGAGAGAAGGAAATTAACCAGTCTGTGGCGCTTTTACTGAATGTAACTTTTACAAGCCACAGGCTGGGCGACTGGTCCCAGACATCTTTTCATTCACAGCAGAGACACTCTGGTCCGTATGCCTAAATCTCTTGCTAGTACTAAAATAAGCAAGGATTTAAAAATAACAATAAAAGCAGGCAAACTTTGGCGGCCAGTTACCTTCTCTGGTCCTCGGATCGTCAGGTCTCCGCTGTCGCCTATTCCCGGCTCGCTCCGCCAGCCAAGTTACTTCACACAATGCCTCGGTGCCGCCGACCCGTTAAAGCCCCTCAAAGCGGCTACTGTTCCGGTACCAAGTCGTAACCCCAAGGCGCTCAGGACTGATGTTTCTCAGGTCGGAGAGAAGCACGGACGGCACTGCCCACTGCATCCTCAACACCGACCATTATCCCTCCTTCCAGCGAGTACCGAGCACAGCCACGGTTACAGCGGCTCCGGAAGCCTCGATCTACCGAAGACAGGCCTAATGGTGAACTTCGTAATATACCAACTTATTTTTTCTGGCGATACCAAATGGGGAAGAATATCGGAAACACCCCGTTGTCCGCGAGAGGAAGCGAATAATGGTCTCTCGTCGCAACGTTACGCCTATTGAAAAACAAGATACCGCCACCTACCGGACTGGAGTGTAAAATGATTATTATGGTAGTTCATTCAAGTTTTTAAGCATAAAATAATATAAAATAATTAAAATTTCAGTTTTGAGAAAAAAATGTTTTTAAGATTAAGCAACACATATATGAAAAATACTACTCCATACAGATTTCAACATTATCAAAATAACAATGGGTCAGTTTTTCAACACTGTTAGCCTGGTTTAACATTGTCTAGATAATCAAATCCCACTTTTATATAGGAATATTAATTATTTTGATCTTTTATATAAGAGCTCAATTATTTTGTCCCAGTTTTTCAAAACATCAACAAATTGTATAATGCTAATCCAGATACGGGCAAAACGGACACACTTCTTAAAGACTGAATTTAGATGTTTCCTTCAGACCCATTGCCACAGGTGTAAAATTAGGTACAGAGTCATGTAGTTAGGTTAACAAACGTTTATGGGACAATGGGTCATTCTGAAGAGCTCAGTGAATTCAAGTATGGTACTGTCATAGGATGCCACCTTTGCAGTAAGTAGGTGGAATAATAGTATGGGGGTTGTTTTTGAGAGATTGGGTAGGCCCCTTAGTTCCAGTGAAGGGAATTCTTAATGCTTCAACATACCAAGACATTTTGGACAATTCTATGCTTCCAACTTTGTGGGAACTGTTTGGGGAAGGCCCTTTTCTGTTTCAGCATGACTGTGCCCAAACGCACAAAGCAAGGTCCATAAATACATGGTTGGGTAAGTTTAGTGTGAAAAACTTGACTGGCCACACAGAGCCATGAACTCAACCCTGTCAAACACCTTTGAAATGAACTAGAACGGAGACTGCGAGCCAGATCTTCACATCCAACATGAGTACTTCACCTCACAAATGGATTTCCTGGATGGATGGTCAAAATTCCCACAATTGCACTCCAAAAGCTTATGGAAAGCCTTCCCAGAAGAGTGGCAGCTGCTATAGCTACAAAGGGGGGACCAACTCCATATTGATGCCTATGGATTTGGAATCAGATGTGATAAGTTCCTGTAGGTGTAATTGCCAGGTGTCCCAATACTTTTGTCCAGATATTGTGTCACAAGTATATGGAAATCTATATGTATTATAAATCAGCTGCCACCTGCTGGGCACATATATTAGCTCTTTCTGAATTAAAGAAATCTATAATAAACCACTTCAAGAGAAAAGTTGTATTTATTTTTTCCATTTTCAAACATTAAAGTATTTTAATACAAATGCAATTTGCACATTTGATTTTTTTAAACAAAACATGTTTTAATAACCATTTGAAAAATAACAATTCACCATAGCATTTCTAATGGTCCATCCAACTGTTCAGTCATCTTGCAGTGGTGGTGAGAGTGCAGTGGTGTGGTATAGCAATCTTAACACAAATTTGCCAACAAACTTAACATGAAAAGAATATTAATCTGGAGACAAAATGGACCAAGCAGATTTTAAAGCAAATGGGGCTAATTTCACACTGATAATAAATACATTGCCAGAAGGTGTAAATTGTCATTACTTCACCTTTAAAGGTACATTTACTTCCCCAGGCCAGAAGAGTGTAGTTACTTCAAAAAAGAAGCAGGATGTTTGGGCTGCGGCCATGGCAATGTGACTGGTACTGGCCATGTTAAGGGCCACGGAGCAGGTGAAACTTCACTGGAAGAATTTAAAGCAGAATGTTTGTAAAGACAACTGAATCCAGATAGCTAAAACTCAGAATAAGCCCCACAAACAACGGGAATTCACCGACATGGTGCTGGACATCACTGGTGGACCCAAATCCTAAGCTCTGCATGGAATTTGCTCTGCCTCAGAGGGTGAGTCATGACCAGGAACTCAGGAGATTGTGAGCCTCTTAACCTCACCCTCACCTCAGAGACCCAGTGGAGAAGGCTTACCCCGTGGGGGCTGAACCTGGAGACGTCATCACTGTGGAGTCAACATATTCAGGAAATGTAAACTCTGCCAAACTGCCATCACCCCAACCCAGGAAAAGGCATGCTCAACAAAGTAGTAAGGGGTTTGTAAGAATGGAAACAGTAAGAACACAAAAACCTGTACAGCTAGATGAAGTGCAAATCCAACTCCTCAGCATAGTGAGACAAAATGAGGATTTGCCTTCTTAAACACAAAATAGGGTATTACCCTTGGACATGGTATTACCCTTTCTTATGAAGAGTTAAAATTTTTCTTTTTATGTTAGTGTTGTTTTGCTAATGTATTTTAACATTTACTTGTAATTTATTTAGTTTTTCATATGCATTGCAATAAAGAGGAATAATAAGATTGAGTTGAAAAGTGTTTCAGAAAAAAACCTACATTTCTTCAGCTACCCAAAATACACCCCCTCTTGTGCATTGTTAGTTAAACAACCCCCGTTTAGCCCCCGGTTTTGAAAAACCCAAATGTGCCATTTCATCCTGATTCAAGGTTGGATTGGATTACAGAATACAAGTCCAAATGACTGACACCAGAAATGTGGAGATCTGTTTTGAAAAATGCAATTTTCTGATTTGATCCTATCAGATTACTTTGGTCTTGCCGAGTTATTTTGGAAAAACCACCCCCAAGACTTTGATCAGATCAGAATCAGATCAAAAGCCTAATAAAGACACAATCGTCTCAAGTACACACAAGTGCAAATATGATTTGATATGTGAAATGTTACAGAAGCGATCTCCACCAATTACTCTGAGTTACTCCCACATGTTAAAATCATGTTACGTTTAAATTGCCATTGTTTCGCTGTGATTGAATGGCATCCTTTCAAGAGCATTTCCTCTTTCATGCCTCCTTCAATAACCTGCAGATAATGGAGGATAATTATATAATTGGATAAGGGGTAACTTACACGTATTTGTCAGTAAACTAAAAGAAATTCCTTCTGCAACAATATTGTTAAACTAGGCCTATCCTTTTTGCACACACAATTTATAATAGAAAATCAATTTAACATTCAAATCATAGTTACAAGATACAAGCGTGAATGAACATTTTCACCAATGTAATGTCCGAATTTTAATTAATATTATGAGGGTCCACATCATAGACAAAGTTTACTTAATTTATTATCTAAAATAGCACTTGGGATTTAATTTACAGGCTTTTAAACATCAAAGTATAATAAGGATATATCGAAGAAAACATACTTTCAAGCATCTTAATGCAACAAGTTTTGTGGAGTGAGCATCAGCGTAGGCAGAAGTAATGCAAGGGAAATTGCTGTACTGCGCTTATTTGCAATTTGAAACATCACTGATAGTGATCGATCCAATTTCTCAAACAAAGGTAATCTACAAGTAAAGATTCTGCTGCTCTGGGGATTTAAAATAAAATACAATAAAATAAATGAATAAGCTTACTTTAAAAAAGGGCAAGTTCAAAAGAACTGTGCAAAGCACCACTTATTGACATGTGCCATGACATAGGCTACGTCCCAATTCAGGGGTTGCATCCTTGTAAGGCCGCATTTGAAGGCCGAATGTGGCGTGACAAGGCTGTCCCATTTCGAAGGCTCCAACCTATCTCAAGATTCATCGCACAGAGATAAAGTGGGTGTGTCCCGGCTAAGCGATAGGAGCGATGCTTCATGATGCAAGAGTAAAGGTGGGAACAACTGGTGATGCAAACAGGAAATTATCCACAGGCTAGACCGTCCCATTGAGCAACTATGGTTGTGTCCGAATTCAGGGGCTGCATCCTTTGAAGGTGCAGCCTTTGTAGTTTGCGTACTTTGAGGGTCAACAGAGAGCATTGTTAAATGGGACAGCCTAGCCATCGGCAGCTGTTCCCGCTTTTACCCTTGAGTCATGGAGTGCCACTCCTATCACCTAGCTGGGACACACCCATTTTACTTCTGAGGAATCTTGGGATATGATGGGCAGCGAAGGATCCCTTGAGTGAATTCTTCAATACTGGGCAAAAGAAGGACGCATTTCAAAACCTCATTTGAAGGAGCCTTCGAAATGGGACAGCCTTGTCGCACCGGTGTGACACGTTCAAATGCAGCCCCTGAATTTGGACACAGCCTAAAACTATATATGGTGTCCAGGATCAGTGCCTATCCTGTCATTTTTGTTGTTTTTCAGTTTGTCCAGCAGGTGTCACTGTCCATCCTGTTCCTAGCGTTTGAGTCCTTGGTGTTTAGTGATTATTACCCTTACCTGCATCTAGTTATTCTTAGCCCAAATGTTTGGTTATTGTCAATGACCTGCACCTATTACCTTGTTTGGTCCTGTTCCTGAAACCTGTTACTATATGTACCTACCTTTGCCCTGCTCTTTGCTGGTCAGTGTATGTGATACCTGCCAGTGTTTCTATGTGATCTTTGTAAATGCTTTTGGTTGTGTTCCCTCTGCTTGTCCTCATGCATAGTTCCCTATTTCAAACACCATATTTCATAAGGATGCCTTCCAGACAAAGAACAAAAACATCCACGTGGGCTTAAGATAGTTTTAACTGCGGTAGCTAAAAGAATTTGGGTAACAATATATTTTTTTCTGTATGGTCCTGTAGAAAGTACAAGCAAGTGGGACAGTCACAGAAGGCTTTATTAGCAATACAGTATGGAAGCATAGACATTCATATTCAAAGAATATATGCTAACCTTCAGGAGGCAGCAAATCAGAATTAACCATACATACCCATAACACATTTGTCTTACCCACCATCAAAAATAAGTGTGTGTTGCAAAAACAACAGATTAAGTAACATCTTTATCTTACCTAAACAGAAAGCTAGAGTGTACAATAACTAAATTTAGGTGCTTCTGCGAGTGTTCCTCCTAACCAAATCAAGGTGTGTCAGCATGTGTGCCATCTAACCAAGTCTAGGTGTGTTGGTTATCTGCAGTCAACAAGACAGTTGAAAACTTACAGTGTCTCCTGTCATATTTACTAAAAAATTAATTCCACAATAGTAAATTTTTTACTAAAATTTCAAAGTGCTTCACCATAAAAATTACTAGAATCCCTACAATCTATAGGCTACTTAAGAGTTGAAGGTCTTATGTTTCCAGGGATACAGTTCAGTTGATGTAAACTGGAAGGATGTTTCCTAATTAGGGGTAGCTATATTGACTTTAAAGTGATTTAGTGATTTCAAAGTCTTGATTTTCTGATACATCAGAGTTAGCAGATCATGATTAAAGACATACCGAGTGCAAGTTAATTTTCTAAAGCTCCTCATAGGCTATTAATAGTGTTTAGCCAACAATTTACTTGCATTTGCAGTCACTCTTTAGTGGTGCTACGACCAGGATCTACAGTAAGTGCTCCTATTCTCTCACAAAGCACCTGGGCACTTGTTAGGTTGTTTTAACATTTATGAAATGTTTCCAAATATTGGAAATGAGTGTTGGAATAAAAAGACTGTCAGTTCTGGTTGCTGCTTTTGATTATACATGTTTTGCTTTGCCTTACCTTTATTGGAGAAGTTGGTGGAAGACGGATAGATGTTTTTCTTTGAAAGAGTTTTCACCATGAACTTGGTACGATTTAAACATGATCATGTGTAGATCACTTGGAAATGAAAGGAATTCACTTAAATTTGGCACTGTTTCACCCTTACTTGATCCCTTCATACACCGGAGGAATTTTTCCCAGACTGTATAATTGAGCAAGATAAGTGCAGCGATACTAGAGAGCCCTTTGCAGAAAGTCCCATAAGTCAAAACAAGTAACAAAGAATCTTTTCAAATTATTTAATATAGCTTTTTAAATGTTATCCTATTTAAATTTTCATATATTCAGAAAAAATGTTTCATAGGCGTACAGCTATGAATAATAATTCTGCACTCACCAAATAACAGAGCTTGATTGAATTTAAAACGGGGATGAAGGTAAAGGTAAAATTAGAAATTTCTCTGTGTACAAGTTGTATATTTCAATTAATTATCTAATTATCTGCCATTGTAAGACGTTTATCCTAAACAACAGAATATGGAAGAAAGGCTAAACTTTATCACAGAGCCCCCTAGGGCTAATATGCTAGTCTTGAACCCCGCCCCCCACACACACACGCACACACACACACACACACACATTGACCATAAATAAACTTTGCCCTGCAATGCAGTGAAAAGAATGTGCCTGCTTTCCTGCATGCGGCTTACTGCTATTACCCAGGATACATGCACAAACCACATAAAAGGACCATACCTCTCCATTGACAGTAACTGAAGTCAAACCGCATTCCAGATGAGGGTTGTCATATTTTCTGTTTTTGCTTGTTTTAGGTGTTACTTTGCCATCACATTTTTAAAAAGTATCAGCAGCTACAAATTTCTCCATGGTTCCTCCAAGTATGTAAGCATTAACTGTGCAACTCTCCCATCCTAAACTTATGTTACGTCACTAGTGATAACAGTTCGATATACTGAGTACATGGTGCCTATTTTACACATTATTTTAAATTGTCTGCCCCCAGCTCAACACCCCCCCTCTACAGTTCTGTTTTTTACCATTTACCTGTGCCCCCCCAATTTCTTTGTGTCCCACAGTGTGAATACCTCTGCTCTATGGGCTAGGACTCCATGTCTGTGATTGGATGGTTGCTGGGTTGAACCCCTTGACTGGCAGAGTAATCTTATCGCTGTTCACCTTAAGCATGACCTTGAAAACTGTTTTGGGGTGCTGTTCAAGCACTCTAACACCCAAACTTCACTCTCACCTCAGTATCTCATAGGAAAGTAAGATGCGATATGAAAGAACTAAAGAAATCCCACATACTCATACAAATGGCAAAATATCATAAATATGCTATATTGAACATTTTTTACAGAAGCTCATTTTAAAATACACTGTAACTGCAGATTATTTCATTCTGACCACTCATCCCACACTCAGGTGTCTGATAATGTGAATTTTCTGGTGCTTCTTCAGGTGACTCGACTGACTGAAGGTTTTGCCACACTGGTGACAGCTGTATGGCCTCTCCCCTGTGTGGACTCGCTTGTGTTTTTTAAGATTGCCCGCATGGCTAAAGCATCTTCCACACTGTATGCAGCAGTATGGTTTTTCCCCAGTGTGGCACCGCTGATGTATCCGGAGATTTCCAACCCGGCTGAATGTCTTACCACACAGGACACAGCGATGTTGCTCTTCCAGTCTGGGGTTTGGATTTCTTTTCTGGGTGTCTGCAGAACACCTCATGTTTTTTGTGATTGTAAAGATGTCCTCCAGCGCACTGTGATCTGGCTGCACATACAGCATTCCATGTGTACCTGTGTTGACCTGCTGAGCATCTCCTCCAGCTTCGCTCTGTTGCACATTGCTACTAGATTCAGTATGGTCGTAGCAGTTCCCTTGATGCATGTGCGAATCCGAGGCTGCGTATTCCACTGGTTCCGGCTCCGTTTTAATTTCATCAGAAGCCAAACTGGGTAGCATGCAGTAGTCAGGATTGGAACACATAGGGTCCGTAACGGTACTGTTATGTATGGCACCCAGATTACCATTACCCTGCACCGGCTGAGGCTGGAACACAGACAGTGCTGTATCGACACACTCAGAGCTCATGGCATTCAGCTCGGACACCAGTATGTCACACTCAGTCTCCGGCTCTGCCAGGTGAGCCAGCTCCAGCTCTCGACTCTCATCACCACTGTCCTTCACCACAGGCTGCTCATGGAGCTCCTGTTTCTCCGCAGAAGCTGCAAAGTCTGAATCTGGCCTCAGCCCAGGGCTCCACTCCCGGTCACAGTGCTCAGCCAGGTCCCTCTCTCCAGTAACAGGAAAAGCAACAGGATGCGCAGCCCCTGTGGAGCCAGAAGATAAAGCTCACTTCTGTTTCTGAAGACCTGGCTGAGTTCAGCATTCAGCATTCAGTAACCATAAAAAGAGCTTGGAAAAACCACTGAACAGGAGGCATTGTGCTAATTAGAGAGAAGACCTGAACAAGACAGATATCCTGAGAAGGATTCTGAGCCTGTATTACTTAAGTGATATTTCAGTTGTTGGTGGTGCTGTAAAATATTTATTATGAAGGTCAATTTGGTCAGAACATCACAGCTAAACAGTAATGGGAGAAAGCTTTTGATACCAAATCAGCATGATTATAAATTGTCAATAGTCTAAAGGTTGTACACACTTTCCATTGGATACCTCACTAATCATATTTGCACGCAGGTCCGGCCCACCCTATAGGTGACATAGCCGATCGCCTAGGGCGCCATCTGTTTAGGGGGCGCAACACAGCAAGCGAAAAATCAAAAGAAATAATTCTGGTTGCATTCCGTAAGTTTACAGTTATTTACAGTAGTTTTAATTTCACTACGAGAGCTAGCTAGTTAGCATCCAGATATCCTGTGCTACTAACGTGTTTTAATATAAATGAAATGACAAAATTTGTTTTCTGTTGCTGGGGAGTATTCCTGTGAGACCTACCGATGCGCACTCTCTTGAGCTTATCCTGGAGCTCCTGCAGCCTCCGCTTGAGGCTCTCATTTTCTCTCTGCGTCCGAGCGGTCTTCTCCTGGTACTCTGACACGGTCTCTTTGACCACCTCCAGCACCTCATGCACGGCCACCGTCAGGAGCTTCGCCACACGGGCGTTCAGGCGTTCTATTTTAGACATCCTGTCACGATTCCTGTGACACACATGTAATACTAGTTAAGACAGAAATCTTGTGAGCGACATAATATCGTTATATAGGCAGGGGTTTACTTGTTTGTATGACCTGCCGTAGAAACCCGGCATTCAAGATGTACCAAAATATATATGAATTATATTTAGCTCTAATAATATAGCAACTCGACTGTTTGACCGTAATGTTATAAAATAAAGCGCTGGTTACCTTGGGTTTGTATATTTTGCTTTCCGCTCTCGCTACGTTAAGCAGGTCCCTTCTTAACTGTACTTTCTGATCGTTGAAGCAAATTACTTTGGGTGGTTACAGTAATGATAATCAACGTAGATGGCCCTAACAAAGAATTATATCAAAGGTAGATTCCATTAAAACTGACAAATACAGATGTAAAACTTGGTCACCACTGGTACAAGTACTGACCAATTTGACCATCTCTTTACTCTACCCAAAAGAAACCCCCACCCTCTTTTATAGTGCTAAAATCAAATATTCTGTGTTACACTTAAGATAAAGATCATTCTGTATTAGCGATTTTTAAACGCCCCAAAGAGCTCATTTATTGCCTATTACGGATAACGCCTCAATATATTTCATTATTCGCATTGATCCCTTCCAATATGTACTCAGTTGTGTATTTTTACCGTAGATACGCGTCTAGAAGACATCCAGAGTGTTTACGTTGTTATAAAATCTATTGCCACCAACTGTTCGGAAGCTGAACTGCACCTGTACAGTGTTGCAACTGGCCTAGCCAAATCTGAGCGTCATTATGTCAACAGGCAAAGGCACAGGTTTGGTTTCAGCATTTTTAGGGACCAAGTCAGTCCATAATCCCCACCCCTTATTAGCACATGTTACTCCCATAATACTGTAGAGATATGTCCCTACAGTCCATACCCAAATCTACACCCGTCAACAGCGGCCATTTGTAATGATTAAGTTTTTATTTATTTGTTATTTGGTTGTGTTTTTTTTTGTTTATTTTTGAGCCGCTGTGTGTGCTGCATTATATGTACAATTCCCTTTTCATTATAAAGTTCAGGGATGCCAGAGTTTGGCAGGTACGAGAACAGTTGCAATGATCAAAAATTGGTATTGAATATTCCGCTGCTTGCATGTTGGCAGAGGTATGAAGACATCTGATTTAGGACAAGTCAAACAGGTCATTCTGGAATGTCGTGAAGCTAACAAGGGCTACCCTCCATAGAACCGTACACTCATTGGCCACCAGGAACGTGCAGAGATGTTTGAAGGGGCGGGTGCTCAAAGTTAAAAAGGGGCACATAGAACCAGGCTGAATAACAACAACCC
>JAODKC010000095.1:31755112-31778706 GCA_026777985.1 Mormyrops attenuatus | reverse complement strand
AAATGCCTCAAGAAAAGGGCACTTGGGGTACCCAAGAGGAAAGGGGCAGGTGCTCAAGCCCCCTCCGCCCCCCCCCTTGCACGTGCCTGCTGGCCACTTTATTATGTACACCTGTTCAAATGCTCATTGACGCAAATATGTAATCAGTCAATCAAACGTCAGCAGCACAATGTATAAAATCATGCAGATTCAGATGAGGAGCTTCAGTTAATGTTCACATCAAACATCAGAATGGAGAAGAAAGATGATTTAAGCGACATTGAACGTGAAAATGAGATGGGCATATATAGGCTCACCAAAACTGGACAAGGGAAGATTGTGAAAATGTTGACTGGTAAGACGATACTTGATTTCTACTGTGACATTCAGATGGTGGGGCCAGAGTTTGGCATAAATAGCTTGAAAGCATGGATTCATCCCGGCTTCCATCAACAATTCTGGCTGCTGCTGGTGTAATGGTGTGTGGGGGTATTTTCTTGGGACACATTGGGCACCTTGATACCAAATGAGCATCATTTACATGCCTCGGTCTACCTGAGTATTGCTGCTGACCATGTCCATCCCTTTATGACTACAGTGTACCCAGCTTCTAATGGCTACTACCAGCAGGATAATGTGTCATATCACAAAGGTCATATAATCTCAGACTGGTTTCTTTAATATGATACTGTACTCAAATAGCCTCTCCAGTCATCAGATCTCCATCCAATAGAACACCTATGGGATATGGTGGAGCGGGAGATTTACATCATGAAGGTGTAGCTGACAAATATGCAGCAACTGCATGTTGCTATTATGTCAACATGGACCAAAGCCTCAGGAATTTTTCAAGTGCCTTGTTGAATTTATGCCATAAAGAATTAAAGCAGATCTGAAAGCAAAAGGAGGTCCAACCCAGTATTAGCAACGTGTACCTAATAAAGTGGCCAGTGAGTATATTGCTATTGGTTTTATACTTTGAGAGTAAGTTATAAAAAGGTGCAATAAAACTGTGGTGTGATTAAAGTAAGAATAAAATGTGTGAAGAAATCTCTGTAAAAAGTTATTGTACTTTAAAAAGCACTGCATGGAGCTTCCACAGCCTGCAGAACAAGTCAGAATGGAGGACAAAGAAGGACAGAAGTGAACCAGGGCAATCTATTCAGCAGCGGGGATAGAGCCAAACTCCTCTGATGCTTCTGTGGTCAGCACCACGGAGAGATCCATTAGCTGACCAACTCCCCTAGTCACCACGGTGTCTTAACACAGCCTTTCAAGTGCTCACAGCCTTTCACAACCTCATAACCGCAACCTGCAGCACTCCCCAGCAGTAGATGGTGTGGGTTAAAGACAGCATCACCTGTAAAGAGCCCTTACCTCTGACGTTTAACGTAATTTTCAATTTGCTCATAGGAGTTTTTGTTAATTGTTCATTTTAGTTTTTTCCCAGAGAGAAAAAAATAGCAAAGCAACAAAATGGAGGATTTTGGATCAAAATATTAAATTTGTAATAACATATAAATGGATAAATTATATGATGACTGGCAAAATACATTTTTGCAAAAGCTGCCCTGTCAAGACTGTAGTTCATTATTTCTGATAAAATGTCAGTGAAAATATACTGCACACCAAGAACTAAATTCAACATGGCAAACTCCTCATCAGAGGTGATATTATTGCTCAATGAGACAGTGATAGCCTGAATACCTCATAATAATGTCCCAGACAGTCCTATGATGTAACTCATGATCTGTTTTATGTGATGTTACCACTTGCAAAATTAATAATAATTGATACTTTTACTAATCCCTGTAGGGAAATTGTCTTTTTTACGCCTCCTACAACTTGGTCTTTGTACAGTAGGTTGTCTGTGAAGGGCAGCCTTGCTCAAGGACCGGCAAATGTACTTAAGCTGGGTTTGAACTGGTGACCTGGTAAGTACAGACACACAGGGTTAGCCCACTGAGCCACATGCAGCCCCCAGTGCCTAAAGGACAATTAGACCAAGCAGGAATGGTTAAAAAAAAAAACTCACACAGTCACATTGGGTAATTTCAGGTACAGAAAAGGTACAGCATTTGTCAAACCTAAGTCTGGGGAATAATGGATGGTACAGGTAAACCTGAATGGTGTCTTCATGCTCTAGATTGTTGGATTCATGATGACAGGAGGATAAGGATGACAGTCAGAGTGAAATGGAACAACAAACCAAGGAATGTGGACATGACTAAAACATTTATAAATATTAGATAACTGCTATTTACCAAATGCAGTTTAAATCTCACATCAATCAAGACAGCGTGCCATCTACACTGAACACCTTGTTTCTGGAGGAGAAGACAAACAAATTATCAGAAAATATGCAGGTACTTCTATTTCATTGTATCCATTGTCTAGTTACAGATCCAGGTGTGACCCTGGCTAGTTGGTGGAAGTAACTGAGAGGAAGACGCATGGGCATGTGATTGTAGTACAGTGCTACACTATTTGGATGCTGGCAGTGTAGTCAGTGTTCATCATGTAAATGACATCACTACATTATATCTCTTATTGAATAGGAAAAGCCATATACGTAGGTAGAGTACAAAAACTGGATGAGGTTATTTTGGAATGGCATTCCAATACAATATGGTACAGAAAGATGTCTGTTACATAAAAAATCTACCTATTTGGTAAAGGGGCTTGGGAATAGTAAAGATAAAATAACAACAAACATAATAGATTGCTAAAATAACAGGGGTGGCATGGAGCTGCAGTGGATAGCTTTACCACCTCACATCTCTGGGGCTTGGGGTAAGTTTCCACCAGGGTTCTGTGTGTGGAGTTCGCATGTCCTCCCCATGTCATTGTGGGATTTCCTCTAGGTCCTCCGGTCCCCCCCTCCCCGGTCCAAAAACATGCTGAAGCTAGTTGGCATTACCAAATTGCCTGTGTTAGGTGTGCCTGTGTTAATGAATGGTGTTTGCGTGTGCCCTCCAATGGGTTGGCGCCCTATCCTGGCTTGTTTCCTGCCTTGCACTTAGGCTCCAGACTCCCCATTACCCAGAATAGGATAAGCACTTACAGAAAATGGATGGAGGTTAAAATACCTTTCCCTGTAGTTTTTGGAAGAAACATATCATTGGCTATACAAAACTCAATCCAAACACCCAACCCCAAACCCACATCAATCCAAACCCAACAAAACAAATTTATTTAAGAAAATTAACATTTAAAAATACTATTTTTTTGTCCAACTGATCCACAGGTTTGTCTTTGACATAATTTTACTATTATTCCAAGAAATGGAAACTAAGGCGTGTGACCAATGTGAATCTGCTGATGTTTTTTAAGATTACTTGAATGGCTGAAGCTTTTCCCGCACTGACTGCAGCAGTATGGTCTCTCCCCTGTGTGGTACCTCTGATGTATTTTCAGGTATCCTGACTGACTGAAGCCCTTCCCACACAGCATGCAGCGATATGGTTTCTCCCCTGTGTGCACTCGCTTGTGCTTCTTAAAGTCGCCTGCGTGGCTGAATCGTCGGCCACACTGCAGACAAGTGTAGGGTTTCTCCCCTGTGTGACATCGCTGGTGTATCCTCAAGCTGCCCACCCCACTAAAGGTCTTCCCACAGAGTATGCAGTGATGCTGCTCCTCAGTCCTATGATACTGCCTGGCTTTCGTAGTACCCGACGGCTGTTTTTCCAACGTGAATCTCTCCCTGAAGGTGCTATAATCATTTATGTACATCAACCCATAAGACGCAGTATCAAGCTGAGGCTCCCGAGTCGGTTCAGTTTGTCTTGCGTTGTCACTCGAATCCGGACAATGAAACGGGTTTTGATCGGTGCCGAGTATGTCCATAACATGCTCCTGTGGCACCGACTCTATTTTAACCTCGTTGGATACGAACTGATTTGAAGAATTTAAAGAAACTGTGTTTCCCAGGCTGCAAACTGAATCCAGGTCACTGTCACTTTTAACGCTAGATAGAGCAAATGTAGTCTGAGCCACGTCGGAGAGCGGAGCCACACGCTGCACGGAGACGTCCATGTGGGCGGCTCCGGTCGCCGGACACCCTGGCTCCAGTTCTGCATGGTTCGACTCCCGTCCATCGCGCCGCCGTCGCCCCCATCCATCCCCGTCATGGTCGGGCGCCTCGCGATTCTCCTCGGCTGGTATGATTGCTGTGTCCTGGCTGCCCCTGAGCCTCCAGTCCTGCTCCACACGCTGTTCATGGACGACACTAACCCTGCCTCCAGAAATGGGGGGAGCAGCCAGCTGTACCGCTCCTGAAGGGGGTGAAAAAGAAATACACTGAGGATTGAAGGTCCCAGATTGTGCATGTATTACATCTAACAAATTACCACTGTAATAATTCTTCTAAATAATGACCATTGTATATAAATGTATGTATTTATCACACAGATGTAGACAGGCTGACAAAGACCTTTATTGCAGTTTCTTTCCAACAAAACACATCAGGGCAAAAACATTATAAAGCCTTTTGAGTGGCAAAGCTACTGAGACATATAATTCAATTCAATTTTATTTATAAAGCACTTTTAACAACAGTCATTGTCACAAATCACTTTACATATAACCGGCCCAAACCCCCACCAAGCAAGCCTGAGGCGACAGTGGCAAGAAAAAACTCCCTCTAGCACGAAGAAACCTTGAGAGGAACCTAGACTCGGAAGGGGACCCCATCCTCCTCTGGGCGACCGGGGAGTATGAAAATGTATTGACATTAACAATAGCATAAGATTAATGATTATTGTATCATTTTAAATTAGTTAAGATATAAAAATAGTCTGCAGCTGTCGTTGCTTCGACCGCTTGTCAGGTATACATTATATACTTGTCGGGTAACATTAAAAGAATGAAGCAAAAGAAAAATCACTTAGTGGGAAAACCATACGTAATATAGGTGCGCTATTGATTGCAGGAGGATATTATTTTGCATACAGCAAATACATACAGTGCACAGTTACAAACACAAAAACAGTATATGCAGTACAAAGAAGCAGATATAGTGCAAACAGCAGGGCTTAATTCAGACCTACCTGCATTTCCTCTCTTGTCCTGGAGCTTATCCTGGAGTTCCTGCAGCCTCCGCTTGAGGCTCTCATTTTCTCTCTGCGTCCGAGCGGTCTTCTCCTGGTACTCTGACACGGTCTCTTTGACCACCTCCAGCACCTCATGCACGGCCACCGTCAGGAGCTTTGCCACACGGGCGTTCAGGCGTTCTATTTTAGACATCCTGTCACAATTCCTGTGACACAAATAAGAGGAAAGGAGAAAATTAAAGATAATTCATTAAATAACAAGTGTTACATAAAGTAGTGATCAAAATAAGGTAATGAGTGATTTTACAATTTTACAGCGTATTTGAATTCAAAGTTATTTTAATATTAAAATTAGTGCTGTCAAACGATTAAAATTTTTAATCAGATTAATCACAGGGTTGCTGTGGAGTATTTAGATTAATCACGATTAAATATCATTCATTTTTAATCTATATTAATCGCATTTCATTTTGCATGAGCAAACAGACTCAAGAAAAAAGGGAATATATATGCACTTAACATGTTTACTGAACATCTTGAACATTCATGTAAATCCGTAAATCAGACAAATAATCCGACTCATCATGAAATACAATTCTAGCCCGGTTAATTGCCATTATGAGTGATATCAGTTGATAACACATTACGCGCAGCCATCTTGGATTCTGAACTCGGGATCTGTGCTGCTCCGAGATATTTCTCGGATCTCCGAGAAACGGAAGCATGCAGGTCGTCACTACCGGATTAAAAACTCGGAATCCGACTTGGAATCTGAGTTCCAAGGGCAAATGGAACACACCAAAACTGACTGAAATGCGTTGACAGAGACATTTCAGGGATTTTGAGTCATTCTGCACTGCAGATGGGTTAATTGCGTTAAAAATTTTAATCAGATTAATCATGATGATGGATTAATCCGCGTTAACCCGTTAATTTTGACAGCCCTAATTAAAATATATACCTTCTATTTATCATATTTCATCAGTGAAAACTACACAAAATAAAAGCTTTAAACAAGAAATTTGAAGAAGGTCAAAATTAGAGAACAGTTACGATTTTATTGCAGATGGAGTCTACAAAGTCATTTTGTCTTTTTGATGGCTATAAGTTTCAGGAATTAACAGGAAGTGCAGAGGCCCTTGGTTTCAATGATTTTGGCACATCTGCGCCCACAGGACATTTCTCAAGCTGCTGACTTGATTTTGTTCCACTTGTCTTCCAATTTCTTCCACAATTCGGTAATTGGAGTGGGTTTGTTTTCCATAAATGTCACCAAATACCTTCCAGAGATTCTTGATAGGGTTCAGATCAGGACTCTAGTCTGGCCATTTCATCACCTTGATGCTCTCCGCTTTGAGGATTTGCTTCACCCATTTAACGGTGTGATAAGGGACATTGTCTTGTATAAAAATGACTGGCTGACTGGGCGATGCTCGTAGGGAAGTCACCTCATGTTGCTGAAGGAGGTTCTGATCCTGATTAAAATTCACCTCGTCGTGTGACCATATGAGAAGCCTGACTGCTGCGGAAGAGAACATACCCCACACCCCCTCCCAACTTTTCAGACTTCTTGACACACTTTTGGTGAAGTCTTTCCCCAATTCAATGCTGTACAAAACTAACCAACCCTCTGAACTAAGTTCAAACAGTTCTCTGTCCACACAATATGCTCCTCAGCAAAGGGCTGGTCTAACCTTTTACTTCTTCTTGCTGATGAGCAGCTTGGTCACTGCAAAATGGGCTTTCAGTCCATATTGTCCCTATCAAGACAAATTCTTGCCTGGTCCAGAACTAATTTGGTGAGCAATTCCAGCTGCTGTGTTGAACCAATCACCATGGAGTCTCTCTATCATCCTGTTCTCTTGTGCGCTCATATTATATGGGCAACCAGCCTTTTTCTGGGGCATAAATAAATTTGTTTCTTTGTACAGTTTCAATATTCAAGAAATAAAGCTCCTGGAATGAGTAAGTTCTTCCAATTATTTAGAGGATCAGCCCATCAGCTTTCATCTGAACAACCTGACATCACAGGGTTTCAGGCACCTTGAAGAAGCCTGCCATCTTGCAAAATGCCTACCAATGCTGGCAAACTGATTGGGGTTGTCATGTATTTCAGATTATATATATATATATATATATATGTGTGTGTATTCTATGTTGCCACTGCCAATGATAGTACAGGTAAGGCGAATCACATTACAAATTCTGAGAGTAGGATGCATACTTCATAACCTCGGCCAAGAAGTATTTACTGATGATGATCTGCAGCCAAAGCTATTTTAATTGGTAAAAAGCACTCATACCTAATAGCAGCTAGGGAACGCTCAGTGGTGGGTACACGTCGCATAACCAGACTACCGAAAGTCTTATAATAGCACCCACAGAGGTAGAAAGGACAATTAACCATTTAAAGACATCGCTTGCCTTTTGCAGGTTGCAGCCTCCTGTCCTCTTTACAGCGATCGATTCAGCCGCCGGAATTAACTTAATTGCTGTTATTTTCCCCGTCAGAATTACCTGATGTTTTCAAGTAATGTGATCGATTGATTTTCCCAAAAATCCCAACCGTAATTTACGCAGCAAACAATTTCCTTGATTTCAGTATCACACAAGCAGGATGTATTATGATCCCACTGCAAGGGCTGTATTATTTCTCAAGACAGCCTGCCTCTACCTCTTAATACAAGACGGCTGAACACCATAGAGATATGCTAAAGGATTGTTGGTAAGAGCTCGAGAAGAGTATCCGCAACACCCGAATTTCTCTTACCATGTTATTATACTGTCCTCTACTGTGGAGGAGTTTAAACTGCACATTATATCGTCCAGTAGCCCGAGGAGAAATATATGGCTTCCGTCACCCTTCTCAGGCCCCTTCCGGTTCACGCATGCACCGAATAATTCGCAATTCTCAAACCTCGCTAATCTTATGACCCCGCATGCGCAGTGCTATTTTAATCCTGATGTAAATGTATTTATTTACTTATATATAGTATTTTAAATGTATTTAATAAATTAACAGATAATGCAGTAGATGCTTTCAAATTATTACAACATGGGAAATGTTATAACTAAGATAAAGAATGCTTGATTCTAAGTGATCAATAAATATCTAGGCATGACTTTGACAAGTTATCGCAGAATCAGAATCTTTTATTCGCCTTTATGTGCAAGGAATTTCTTTTGATGCAGGTGGTGTCATGTCATAGGCTAATTAAACATACAACTAAATATCTAGATGTAAAGATACAAGGACAAATAAGTAGGAAAAAAAGTATTTTGCAGGAGATGTGCAATGATGAGGCAAGTATGTGAACAATATAAATAAAGAAATAAACAGATAAATGGATGGATGTTAAGTGCAAACAGCTTGGGTGAAGTCCAAGCTAATGAATTAATGAAACTTGTAGTTAATTAATAGTTAATGAAACTTGTACAGTGGGTGCTTAGATTATGAGACAGCTTCTAATGGGTCCTTATTTAGAAGGGCGATGGCCGAGGGGCAGAAGCTGTTATGGTAATGATTTTTCCTTGTGCTCAGGGATCTTATTCTTTGCTTTCGCTTGGATGGAAGACACTGGAACTGCTGATATCAATAAAAAAAAAGTTATTTGCGTTTTTGTTGTGTGAATTTCGCATAAACAGTAAAACAGTGAAATGCATAAACAGTAAAACTTGACAATCATACACAAATATATGAGTAGGACATTTTTTTCCCCAAACACATTAACCATAAACTTCACTTCAAAACTTGTGAAACAAATAAAGAATTTGTTGCTTTGTTGTCTGCGCATGTGTCAACCCAACCAGAAGGGGCCTGAAAGCGGTAGGCCGGGGCCTGAGAACGGCGGGCCTGAGAGTGGCGGACTGGGGCCTGAGAGCGGCGGACTGGGGCCTGAGAGCGGCGGGCCCTGAGAAGGGTAGCTGCAGCCATATGTTATTGAGTTTTCACATTGATAACTTTGAGGCAGCAGCAGTGCTACTGTATAACAGTGAGAATTAGAGTTAAATATGTTTGATCGATACAGGACAAAAAGAGCAAAACTAAGTTACACAAACAGTTCAGATAGATTGCTGTTGCATTTGACCTTAGAGGAAATACATACATTCACCTTCTAATCATGCTGTTGACATTCGTGTTTAGGAACAATAGAAACTCAGGCAGAAGTGACAGACCACATCAGGTAACAGAGCTGTGTGACTGAGTGCTGAGGTGCATAGTGCATGAAATTTGCCAGTGCTCTATTTACTCAATAACTCAGAGTTTCTCAAACCAGTCCTTGGGGACCCATATTTTTGCTCCCATAAATGTGGACTGACTGACAGGGACCTTGGAGGGAGCAAAAAACATGGACTGACTGTGGGTTGTGGGTCCCTGAGGACCAGGTTGGGAAACACTGGAATAACTGCAGAGTTCCAAACTTCCTCTGGCATTAACCTCAGCACAAAAACTGCACCAGGAGCTTCATGGGATGGGCTTTCAGGTCCGAACAGCTACATGCAAGCCTCACATCTCCAAGCACAATGCCAAGCCTCAGATGAAGTGGTGAAAGGCACACCACCACTGGACTCTGGAGCAGTGGAAATGTGTTCTGTGGAGTGACAAATCATGCTTATCTGCTAGCAGTTTGATGGACGAGTTTGGGTTTGGCAGATGCCAGGAGAACGCTACCTGCCTGACTACATTGTTGTAGTCCACCACACTGTAAAGTTTGGTGGAGGAGGGATAATGGTATGGGGTTGGTTTTAGGGGTTAATTCAGGCCCCTTAGTTCAATCAAATGGAACTCTTAATGCTTCAGCATGTCAACACATTTGTGGTGTCTCTCTGTCTATCTGACTGACTAATCTTAAGTAATTTTATACGCATTTATGTTTAGGCCTATTCGTTAAGTTGGTAAATTGTGAAGTCATCTGGGACAACCTTAAGGCGCTACATTCGTATTTGAATAACTATGCCTTAAATATTGCTGGTACCATGTGATTGGGAAGCGCCTGCTCGGTCCACCTTAAGGCGTTTAGCGCACTATTTCCGTGAACGCCCTTTCCGGGGGTGGGGCGCCGCTCGCATTTTGGCGCGAGCCCGAATGCTGTTCGATATACTGTTTTCAGCTGGTTGATTCGGTTCCCTTGCAATGGATTTATTCCCACTTTCACTTCGGTCCAGGGGCCCTTGGAACCAACCAGTGACTAGTTCGACCAGGTAAGTGGGAATAAATAGGTTTGTCACTAATTCCGGGGTGCGGCTGAGCGGTCTTGTAACATTGCTCAGACTGATCTGCCAATGGAAATTTCTTCGACATGATAAAACACGTGTTTGCGGATTTAATCCCAGAACACTGTACTTACATAAGAAAGCGGAGGGGCTAAATAAATTGAATCGCTCCTATTTAAAAAATATACATTTTAAAAGAATCGCTTACTTCGGTTGGCAAATGAAGGAAATCGAGTACAGAATACGTATAATTATCATGCATTGGCGTTACACGTATCCCTAACTTTCCATGATATCGACCGTTTAAGTGGTTATATACTCTTAAAAAGTAAAAGCTGGTGACTACGGTTTCCAGTGGCGGAATGATTTGTACAAATAGAAGAACATTTGCCTGAACAAACTATATTTAAACAGATTCCTCATAATTTGCCCGTGTGTATCTTTGCGACAACATGTTTTGAAATGTACCGGTTTGTGAGTGACCTTTTTTGAGACTTTCCCCCACGCTGTTTTGTAACCCGATCCACTCAAACACTGCTGCTGATCTACGCGTAGCTTCGGCCTGCCTGCAGGATACCGTTAGGGGGCGCTAATGTCTGAAACCCACACAATCATTTTCTCGACGCATGTTCCTACAGACCGATATCCATTTCATTGTAGACCTAATTATATTACACATAATCCAAAGTTTCAGGTACAGACTGAAGCAGTAGCAATAAATACTGTAATGCTGAAGTTATATGGAGAATTATAGAAAGAAGACTACGCACAGTTAACAGGGGTCATCTTTCAATACATTCTGCGAACCGATCCATAGTGCTTTTAGCAGAACTATATAATATAATTTGCTGCCGACTGAAGCGTTACAGCTGTTGTTTCAGCTATGCCACAGTATGACGTTATATGAAAAATTCACACCATATGGGAAATTAAAATGGGTATACCGCCCAGCGCTGCTCCCACTATAATAACCTGACTTGACTATTTAACTACTCCCTTTGTTTGTTTAGATCAAGAATTAAAGGCACTAAAGCTCTGGGCAAATGGTTAATGGATGCAACGTTAATTAAACTGATGCATCATCATGGATATTCCATCCTTAATGTTTCTGATTAGCTTTTTCTCTTAATCAGGTCAGGTTAAGTTGCAGAGTACGCACTGGGCGAAAGCCTAGAAGACTTTTTTTGATCATTGGATGCGAGTATTTTTCAGCCAGGATTTACTAGGATACAGATATCACAGCCACTGTGGTAGAAATTTTCCACCGGAGACTTTGGGTCGTACTAGGGGTGCAACGATATACTCAACCCACGTGACAAGACACGATATTGGGTTCACGAGGACGAGACGATATTTTAAAGAAAACTTCAAAGAGGAAATATATTACTGGAAAGCAGCCTTTTGTTTGATTAATTTGAAAGACAAAAAATGCTAAATAGTACAGATGTATGGTGAAATGTTTTAATCACCATCATCATATGCAGTAAAGAACAGAACAAATATCTAACACCATAAAAGACTTCACCACAGACTCAAATGACAGGCTTCTCTCGTAACTGACTACTCAGTTAAACATAAAACATTTTTTTTTAATGTTTTCTTCACCGGTGCAGTGGATTTAAGTAAAGAGCTATGATTGTGCTGCAAGTGGCTTTGCATAGAAGTAGCATTAGCCGCTGTGTACGGCATTATTTTCCTACAATGCTTACAGATGGTTTGTGTTTTGTCTGTCACCCTTTTGCCGTTTATCTTTTCCGCCGGGTACCCAAAATGCTGCCATACAAAAGATTTAAAAGTGTCTGGGGCATCTGCTATGGTAATTTCATCAAACGCCAACATGCTTTCATCAGCTGATTTGCTGCGCCTTCGCGAGACCGCTTTTCACTCCGACGAGAAATCTCATCATGTTGTAATATCACGAGACATTGTGACACCTCTAGTTCGTACATGAAGAGACGACTTTATTACCACTCAGATTAACAAGGTACAGAGAATCAGCATTTCAGGCAGTCTCCCCCTCCAGCTACTTGAATAGGGCACTCATGCACATCAACAAGTGCTGAGGCAGTGAGCGCAGATGAGCAATTTCTCAGGCCACTTATTCGCCCTTCTCAAGACCCTTGTCTAAAACACTACAGGCAAACCAAACTTTCTATGAATCTTTGACATTAGGCCTACATAGTCCATGTCGCGGTCATATGAATACAAGAAGGCCATAAATCCTGACCCACTAGCCAAGGCTGGGGACGAGTGGGTAGAATTATGTCCACTTTGTCTTTATGGTCACAGCTGCATAGGATAGTGAGCACCAAGAAGACGTCACGCTTATACAAAGGAACTTATGGCAGTACTCTGAAAGCATGTGGGCTAACAACACTAGGGTTCACCCAGGGTGTAATCATCCTCCGTGGAGTTGGGACAATTTATGATGCTATTTTTAAGGCATGTAGGCATAGAATGGTAGGATTTCACCCAGCAAGTGTTAATGCAATCCAGCTGTGTTAATAAACATAGACCATCCTTAGCCATCACAGTTTTCTCACCACCCAGCTATAGAGAGATTAATATTTCTTTACTATGAGGAAATTATGTATTCGTAGTAATATGAACCCATCCAGTATGTTGGTTTCTGCCACCATTATCTATTCCATCAAGAAAAGTCAGCACGACTCAGCTGTGCTGATTAACTGAGAAGTTGATTATTTTGCAGGAATATACTTTGTGATACAGCGATTGTGTCTGGGTTTCAGACATTTTAACACCCCCTAGCGGTACCACGTTGCCCGGCGCTAGGTGTAGATCAGCATCTCTCTATGCGTGGATCCCTAAACACACACAATACTCTCACAGTATTGGTAGGGACATGTCCATACCCAAATATACACTCATACAATGATTACAATGACTTTGCTGGTGTAAAGGTTGTAATATGAAATACTGTGCTCATTTTAAAATGCCTTTAAATTAGCTTCATCCATCATTAATTATATAGTATAAATAAAACCAAATTTTTGTCTCAAGCAAAAGATTTGCATAATGCATCTTCATTCATATTGAAAGAAGAAAATACCAGTTAATAGAATTCGCATAAAGATAAACCAGTATCCTCTCTCAAAAATGTCAAATGTAAAATTAAGTGGTTCAACTGTAGGGACACACCAGCACCCCCAGACTGGGAACCTCTGGTATGGACAATGTCCTGTTTGGTTAATTCATTTGTGTATCTGGTGAATTTGTAATACTATTTCCTGTAGTTTGCATTAAAACTGCAATAACATTGGAGAAATAACTACAGGTACCACTGTTGGAATAAAAGATCATTACCCTTAATATTTGCTTCACTCACTAACTAGTATCCAGCTAATTAATGGACTATATGCCCAGATTCCATGTTCTGTACAGTCAGTAATTTGTCTTTTTTCTGGTTCCACAGCTTTTCTCCTGTCTGCTGGGTTTAACTGGAGCAAAGAGGAGGCCGCTTTTGCCTCATCCTTTATGTATTCATAAGCCTTCAGCCTCAGCCAATTTGATCTCTGCTTCTATTCTCTGCCTGTCTTTGGTCCACCCCTTTATTATTGTTTCATTGTTCTTCTACTCAACTGCTTTTTTAAAGTTGTTTTATTATTTTATTTTTCATCCCCTGTGCCATTAATCAGCACTTGGCTTTACATCTTTCTGCAGACTGGTTAGTGCTGCTTCCTCTGACCATGTCAGACCCCAGACTCACCACCACTCCTCTTCCCCTCCCAGAACATTTCTCCCAGGCCCAGCA
This sequence comes from Mormyrops attenuatus, assembly GCA_026777985.1. Classification (NCBI taxonomy): domain Eukaryota; kingdom Metazoa; phylum Chordata; class Actinopteri; order Osteoglossiformes; family Mormyridae; genus Mormyrops; species Mormyrops attenuatus. Next base: position 31,764,690 of record JAODKC010000095.1, on the reverse strand, counting down.
ATCCTTCTCTCTTAAAAAAAGAAGGCTTCCATTCTCTTCATCCTCCCCTTCCTCCTTGTCCCTTACTCCTCCTCCATTACTCTCACATTCGCTGCCCCCTCGCCCCCCCCCAAAATGGGTCCCATCAGTCAGTCGGGTTTTTCCCCAGCGACCCCCGTCTCCCTGGACACCGCTATCCCATTCCCTCTCCCAAACCCCCCCTTCTCCATCACTGTATGACCCAAGCCGACCCCAGTCCTACTTCAACCAGTGCTTCACCACCCTAGGCTTGCTGGGCAGGGGCTCCTTTGGGGAGGTGTACAAGGTAAGTGACACAGTCTATACCTTCATAAAAGTGAATGGTGAAGGTACAGGGAGAGGAGAAAGTGTCACACAGGGAAAGTGCTGAATTAATTTCTCCCCTGTGATTCATCTTCTGGTCCTAGGTGCTTAGTCTGCAGGATGGACAGCTATATGCTGTGAAACGCACTGTCCAGCGCTTTAGAGGCAGTGAGGACAGGCAGCGAAGTCTGCGTGAGGCCAAGAACCACGAGATCCTGGGCCCCCACCCTTACATCCTCGGCTTTCGGGCTGCCTGGGAGGAGAGGGGTCGTCTTTATATCCAGACTGAGCTCTGTTGCACCAGTCTTCTAATGCATGCGGAGGCCACCAGCCTAGGTGAGTGAAAGGCTTTGGAGTGTCCTGGACATCCCTATGCTGATAGGAACACAGGGGCAGTTATGAGTAGAGCTGTCATGATAACTCGATTAAGCTCAATTACTCGATTACTAAAAAAAACACCGATCAAAATTTTCCTTCTTGATTACTCGGCAATATGGCAGAAGGGTGATGGCGCATAGCGGATGAAGGTGAAAATAAAGAGTGAAAACCATCAGTTGTGTGGTAATGATGTTAATCAGTTTCAGCTGCTTTGGTGTTAATGAAATTAACAACAGGTGCACTAAAGGGGCAACAATGAGACGACCCCCGAAACAGGAATGGTTTAACAGGTGGGGGCCACTGATATTTTACCCTCCTCATTTTGTCTGATTGTTTTTTCACTAGTTTTGCATTTGGCTACAGTCCGTGTCACTACTAGTAGCATGAGGCGATACCTGGACCCTACAGTGGTTGCATAGGTGCATCGATATGTGCCACAGAAGGTTTGCTGTGTCTCCCAGCACAGTTTCAAGAGCATGGAGGAGATTCCAGGAGACAGGCAGTTACTCTAGGAGAGCTGGACTGGGCCGTAGAAGGTCCTTAATCCATCAGCAGGACTGGTATCTCCTCCTTTGTGCAAGGAGGAAAAAGATGAGCACTGCCAGAGCCCTACAAAATGACCTCCAGCAGGCCACTGGTGTGAATGAATCTGACCAAACAATCAGGAACAGGCTTTGTGAGGGTGGCCTGAGGGCCTGACGCTCACTGCCTAGCACCATGGAGCTCGATTGGCATTTACCATGGAATACCAGAATTGGCAGGTCTGCCACTGGCACCCTGTGCTTTTCATAGATGAGAGCAGGTTCACCCTGAGCACATGTGACAGACGTGAAAGGGTCTGGAGAAGCAATGGAGAATGTTATGCTGCCTGTAACATTGTTCAGCATGATCGGTTTGGTGGTGGGTCAGTGATGGTCTGGGGAGGTATATCAATGGAGGGATACATAGACCTCTACAGTCTGGACAGCGGCACCTTGACTGCTATTAGGTATCAGTATGAAATCTTTGGACCCATTGTCGGACCCTGCATTGGTGCAGTGGGTCCTGGGTTCCTCTTGGTGTACGACAATGCCCGGCTTCTTGTGGCGAGAGTATGCAGGCAGGTTCCTGGAGGATGAAGGAATTGATACCATTTACTGGCCACCATGCTCGTCTGACCTAAATCCAACAGAGCACCTCTGGGACATAATGTTTCGGTCCATCCGACGCCACCAGGTTGCACTTCAGACTGTCCAGGAGCTCAGTGATGCCCAGGTCCAGATCTGGGAGGAGATTCCCCAGGACACCATCCGTCGTCTCATTAGGAGCATGCCCCCACATTGTCAGGCATACATACAAGTACGTGGGGGCCATGCAAACTACTGAGTACGATTTTGAGTTGCTGCAATGAAATTTTGGCAAAATGGACTAGCCTGTTGCATCATTATTTTCACTTTGATTTTCAGGTGACTTTGAATTCAGCCCTCTGTAGGTTGATAATTTTCATTTCCATCAAGCGATGTGGCATCCTTTCCTTCCTAACACGTTACCCAGTCCATATCAGTATAGATACACAGCATGATTTTTCCCCATTGAGATCTGATGTGTTTTCAAAGAGTTCCTTTAATTTTTTTTGAGCAGTGTATGTTGCTACTGTTTTGTATTTCACCGTCACAAGGGAATGAATGGAACCAGCAACAGTAATTTTATTTTTGTGGAAAAGTGCAAATTTTAATGAAAACTGGCTGGATTTTGGTTGCAATCTATTATGAATATGAAGCTCATTGAGAAGTTCCTCAAACTCGGCACAATGAGAAACAAAGCTGTGCAATCTGACACTGCATAGAGCACGGGTGTTAAACTCCAGTCCTGGAGGGCCAGAGCCCTGTCTATCTTAGTTCTTTCTCTGTTTCATCACAAATGATTCAGCTCAAGAGCTGTCTGGTAATTAGCACAAGGAGGTGCAAGGAATTGAATCGTTTGTTAAATGAGGGGAAACACAAAAATGTGTAGGGCTCCAGCCCTCCAGGTCTGGAGTTTGACACCCCTGGCATAGAAGAAACGCAAAGTGGCCAACAACCTAAAATAAGGGTGTTATTGCATGATTTTGGCCTCTTTTGTTATTGTGAAACTGGCCTTTTAAGTAGCACAAAAAGTGTTGATTCTAACTTGGCTAAATCTGCAGATACAAGGACTGTCACTTTTTAGCCAATATTCAAACATTTGTTCAAACATGCTGTGAAAAATTCACAACTATAATTAACCCATTTGAATTTAAGTGTCAACGTAGGTGCGCATTGTACCAGTTTTTGTAATATTGGTGTTTGCTGTCTACGGAGCCCTTAAAAGTTAAGGGGTGCATTTTCCGAAACCTGAACGCTACATCATTCATAAGTTCTACCTCCTTAAGTCATCTCTTAATGCTCTGACATGTTTCCCGAAACGTTCTTAGTTAAGTGTATCTTCTGCCGATGTTGGGGTGGACGTATTCCCTCTATTTCTGATGCCCTGGGAATGCACACACACCTCCCTAAATGTGCCAAAGTCACAGTATATCAAAACTTTAGTTTATGAGATGGATAAGAGTCGACACTGCAGGTTCATTTACATATTTGTCTAATATATTCTCCCCAAAATAATGGAATAATCATTAATAGTCAATACTGAAGCACATAGGACATTCTCTTATGTTAAGACAGTCACACATCTTTTCTTTCAGTTATTGTGTCATTGCTTGTCCCTATATCAATGACATGCACACACATTGGCGCATGCAGGTGTTTTATAGAACAAATGATAAATTGGTGATGCTCCAATATGGGGTGCCGGGTTCATGCACCCAGTCGGCGAAAGTCATATTTACAGTTAGTAAATTGTTAATCTTGTATTTTACTTTTAGCTTCTCCCTAGTTCTGATTAATGCAGTGTTTTGAAGGATTTCTGCAGTGTTACATTTATAATGAACACCACTTTTTCTCATGCAGCAAACAAGCAGTTGCTCCATGGAGGGAATAATCATTTCTCCAGCCATTGATGTCCACCAATCAGGCGAACAGGTGTTGTGCTATAAACTGCCCCCTGCCGCCAGGGATTGCCTCCCCTGACATCATCGCTGTAGTGAATAGTGAAAATTTGCTGACTTCTGATTACTTTTGGTGTTTGGTTTGATGTCATATCATTTCCAACTGTGATGGTGCCGAGTATGAAGCTAATCGCCGCATTATAGGTATGAAAAGGAGATAGAATAGGAAAAATATCGAAGCAGAATGACTTCAACAAATTATCAAACATTTCCAAGGAAACAAATTGCTTCTTCTGACTGAAGGCTTGAAGACGAGCCGTTGTCGAAAAAAAAATCATGAAAATTTCTTGTGAAAAAGTGACTGTCACATTGACATGTTTTACAGGAAGTTGATAATCTTAAGGCTTGATTGTAAAATACCATAATAAACAAGTAAAGTGAGTTTTTTTTTTTTTTCTTTTGTCTGCTTAAGGCAAAAAATGAAGTTACAGCGAGCGGTCCCTTTGACATTGAATGCCAAACATTCACATTGCCTTTAAAAAGAGCGATTATGCAAGGGCAGGCAATCTGTGGTAGAAGAGCAGATTAGAGCACAACTACCAGTTATGGACATTCTGAGAACATATTACGGACATTAAATCAATGCATCCCAGTTTATAAATAAATAACATTTTAGCAGTAATGCAAAAGCCAAAAACAAGGGATTGCCAGAGGACATCCCCGGACAGCCACATCATGTCTCTTTTTGGGGGGCATCCTTAGTACATCCATAGAACAACCCCCCCTGTTAAGTGAAGGTGATAAATTGTTACTGTTTACACGCCACTACGAAATGTGTCCTCCACATTTAACCCGCATATGTGACATTGTGACACAGCAGTGGGCAGCTGTTATTTAGCGCCTGGGGAGCAATGCATTGGGGCAGTACCTTGCTCAGGGCACCTCAGTGATACCTTGCTGGTTGGGGATTCAAGCTAGCGACCTTCCAATGACTTCCCTAACCATTAGGCTACCACTGAATAATGAAGAAAGCCTTTAAAAACAATTTATTATGACAGCTTGCAGGAGTAGCATTTAAATATATATAATTTTATCTGAAATATTTCATTGCCCAGAGGTCAGCCATAAGATACCTGTCAAGGATGTTGAGGTGCAAAGAAATCCCAGTGTTAGCCTTAGAGATAGTCGATCCCTGAACGGAACTTTTATTTGAGGGAGGGCAGGACCGAGGGCAAAATCCTTTAGCTTTTTATCATTGAAAAAGAAAGCTGCTTAAAACTGGCATTTTAAATATCTTTTTATTGTAAAAACAATAGCATTTTCCTTCCAATTTTTCATGTAACACTTATAAAAATGCTTTTATGTGTTGTATTTTTACACACACACACATTTTGAAGGTCTTTGTAAAAAGTTCAGTCTGAGTCTTCATAAGAATCAGTAGTTGGATATTCCTCCCTACAGCGACGATATGTAGGCCAACATATGAAAATACAGCGGATAAAGTAATATTTTAATATACACATAAATATAAGGATTTTTATGTGCTTTTTCCAGATCCGCAATGTGGATGGGTTGATTGTACTTTTGTCAGTTTATCACATTAATTCAATCTTAGTGAACATACTTAAATGTCACCACAGACACTGCAGGTGATGGACAACTCCTCTCTTTTTACTATTATACAGCAATATGACCTTTAGCTCGTTCTGACGTGAATTTAAAATGTTGATTTAATTTGTTTAATACCAAGGATGCTAAAAATAATATAGGATTACAGCTAACTATGCTTCAACCCATCACATACTATGATACTCTGAGGATTTTATTGATATTTTATGTATAAAGAAAAGTGTCGCGTCCTACCTGTGACGCGAACCCAGCGAGTGAGGGTTCGCGAGGGAGCATGAGCCACAAGAAGGGTCTCCATGGCATCAAGGACAAAACCGCTGCTGCCTTCTGACTGCAAGTTAAGTCCTCGGCAGCCATCCGGGCAGTTATTTTTGTATATTTAAATGCTGTTCCTGCAGGCTACTAATAAATTGTTTTTGAAAGATTTCTTTATTTTTCAGAGTAACGCGGTCGTCCTTTGGTCATCCTAAGGATGTCCCCAAAAACGGGAGGTGATCTTCCCTCATCCACCCCGGCCCACCGTGGGACAGGTTCCCCACCCCTGTTCTAAGAGGCGGTGCTGTAGATTTAGGCTGTATGCTTCCTTTACAGGCGAGGCTGAGGCTTGGGGGTATCTCTGCGATCTGCTGTCAGCTCTGCAGCACCTCCACTCACAGGGCTTTGCCCATCTGGACCTCAAGCCCGCTAACGTCTTTCTGACCCGCTCGGGTCGGCTCAAGCTGGGCGACTTTGGGCTCATGCTCAGACTCAGCTGTGGAGATTCAGGGAGGGAGAAGAGCGAGTTGGAAGAAGGGCAGGAAGGGGACCCAAGGTACATGGCCCCAGAGCTGCTGAGGGGGCAGTACAGTCTGGCTGCTGACGTCTTCAGGTATGACTGTGTGCTCCTGTGCACTGCTCACCTCACTATGCTGCTGTTTAACCACTCTGTTTGAGCTCTTGATCCATTTAATGCATCTTTTCAAAACAAATTATTGTGTGTATGTGCTATATGCTTTTCCAACTTTTAGTGTTTCTGTATGTATAATTACCCCTAATAACATCATATTTCACTGAGAATATCTTATTACATTTATATTTTTATGTGTATATTGGGCCGTGTTTGTTTTTTTATGCTCTCATATTGGCACTGAATGCTCATTCCCTTCAGGTTTATTGCTTATTGAGGGTATTCATTGACATCACTTGCCAGCTGGAACACATTCCCCTCAGTCGGGCTGAGACTCAGACCAGTCAGGGAAACTGCGAAACAAGTGATAATCTGCTTAAATTAAAAGCAATTACATTCAACAGTAGGCATGAGGAAGTGATCCTTAACAGTGATCCTGATTTTGACGATTCGATATTGATTCATCATAAGCCTTTTCCCTGTGACTGAATTTTCTTTGCTGAATTTTACTTATCTGTATTATCACATAGGTGACAGTATATTCTCTCTTGCTTAAAGGAAGGTTGCAATAGTATTGCGCAATTGCATTTTGCTGCTATCCCGGTGCATTGTCAGTCATGGTAGTGGAGGACTTGGCACATGAATGCACACAAGTCAAGTCAAATAGTTTTATTCTCACACCAGTCATATTCAATACACTGCTTTTGGTGATGCAAAATAACGTCATATAAAAGCAAAATAAAATGAAATAAAAGCAAATGATGTAAAGAGAAAATAGGTATTATTGGATGTCACCTGCTGTCAGTTATGAGAATACTATTAATTTGTTTAATTTGGGTAACACTGAAGCAAATGAAAGCGACAAAGTCTGGACAAAGTGACAAAAAAGTAATTTATTTCTATCTGGGTACAAAAACTGCAGAGGGAGAAGTGTGGATGAAATATTTCGGTATATTCATGAGCGTGTACAAGAAATTTCATGCTTATTAGATACTGTTTTTCATTATCTTATTTTCGTCATGTAAAGGTAACTGCATTGCTTTACTCTGTAATGTTAATGCTACAGTGCTGTGCCTTTTGTCATTTTTACGACCAATCTGGTTTGATCACACATTATTGAATATGTCTTAAATGTAAATTGAATAGAGTATTGAAATTGAATCCATTTGGGCAATTGTGAATTAAAATCAAATCGACTCATGGCCGATTTCCAACCCTAAACAGTACCCGTATGTTCCTCAAATAGAAAGATTCTAATCTTTGGTACATATCTTTAACTAATTCTTCTGAAAAATGGCATGCGAGTTTTAGACTTGCCCAGTTTTATTTTCAGCTTTTATTTTCCATCAGAAGTAATTTTTTGTGCTTGACGAGACAGGCTGGTTTTGTTTTTAAGGAACTATATCCATATGTTCATCAAATAAAGATTTTGCTATATAAGCCTTTCACCTTTCTTTAGTGGTTGTTACTGTTTGTTTGCAGTGACTCTGCATTTGTAATTTTATGTTGCCTTTAGAGCCTTTTAAACATCTCTCCAAATATGGAAAGCTGCTATATAGTATTTCATATCTCATTCTTATGGGATTGATGTCAAATCAAACTCGAATCGAATTGTGAGCTTGTGAATCAAATCGAGTCAAAGCATCTGTGCCAATACCCAGCCCTACCCAACAGGGATCCCTACAGCTTCCCGAAGGACCAATGGACCATGGACATTGATACTGTCCTAAACAAAATCTTAAGACCGGGGGAAAAATGACAAGCATTCACATTTTGTGCTGGTGGTTCATAACCAGGTTGTAAGTAGAGCTTCAAAATGCAAAAAGAAGAAACAGGAGCAAGAGACAAAAACGAGAGAGTAAGCAATTTATTGGAAACTGCATTTAAACTCAAACAGGCTGTTCATCAGCTTGTCAAATGTTTAAGACCATAGCCCAAAAAAACAAAACAAAAATAGAACTAAAAGTGTCAAAAAAGGACTCGGTAGTGAGTAGCCCCACTGTTCTTGTTGATCACTTCAAAAATTCGTTTAGGCATGATTGATGCGAGTGTTTCCAGGAGTCTGGTGGGAATGTCGCTCCATGTGGTGAAGGTTTCACGAAGGGCATCCACGGTCTGGAACTGACATCCGTTTTTGTAAACTTCCCTTGCCATCCATCCCCAAATGTTCTCAATGGGATTTAGATCAGGGGAACATGCAGGATGGTCCAAAAGAGTGATGTTATTCTCCTGGAAGAAGTCCTTCGTCAGGCGGGCATTGTGAACTGCAACGTTGTCCTGTTGAAAGACCCAGTCATTACCACACAGACTTCATCAGTCAAGGCGGACGCCCGCTCCAGCATCTCCACATAACCAGCCGCTGTTTGACGCCCCTGCACAGCCTTCAGCGCCATTGTTCCATTGAAGGAAAAAGCACCCCAGACCATGATGGAACCTCCTCCCCTGTGCCACATAGAAAACCTCTCCAGTGGGATCTCCTTGTCATGCCAGTAATGCTGGAAACCATCAGGACCGTCCAGGTTAAATTTTTTTCTCGTCGGAGAATAAAACTTTCTTCCACCTTTCGATGTCCCATGTTTGGAGCTCCCTTGCAAAGTCCAAATGGGCAAGTTTGTGGCGTGGGGAGGAGACTTGGCCTCTGAAGACATTTTTTGTTCTTTAAGCCGTTTTGCAGATGCTGTCTTATGGTTATTGGGCTGCAGTTACCATCAGTAAGGGCTTTAATTTGGGTTGAAGGTCAGCCTGTGTCTTCATGGACAGCCCGTCGGATCATCCGGCTCAGCACAGGTGAAATTTTTTGACTTTTTGCTCCCATAACCCTTAGGATCATTTAAGAAATTTAAAATGACTGTCTTACTGCGTCCAACCTGCGTCCACAGTGATGGTGTGTTGCGAGAGGCCTTGCTTGTGCAGCTCAACAATCCTGCCACGTCATCAGGAGGTCATGGCAGTGTGAATGCTTGACAGAAAATGACATGAAAACCAGATTCTGCCTTTTAAAGGCTATGGTCTTAAACTTTTAATTAGCTGATGAACAGCCTGTTTGAGTTTAAATGCAGTTTTCAATAAATTGCCTACTCTCTATTTTTGTCTCTTGCTCCTGTTTCTTCTTTTTGCATTTTGAAGCTCTACTTACTACCTGGTTATGAACCACCAGCACGAAATGTGAATGCTTGTCATTTTGCCCCCGGTCTTAAGATTTTGTTTAGGACAGTATGTGGCCAGCAATCGGGTTTCCTGACAACATATTTTGAACAAACTTTTAATTTAATTTGGTTAATTCTCTAACGACCCCTATGACGAGTAACATAATGGAGACACGTTTTCCCTCGCCCGGACGCGGGTCACCGGGGCCCCCCCCTG
>JAODKC010000095.1:31738609-31748995 GCA_026777985.1 Mormyrops attenuatus | reverse complement strand
ATGTATATGTGTATTTTTTTTACCATCATAATTAAAATGGATCCTAACCAAGGTACTTGCTATACTAGGAGTGGGTGTATTTCTATGGTGGATCTTCTGTAATTACAGCATTCAGAAAGGTCCTTTGTACTGTTCTTTTAGAAGCATGAGTCTGTGAGATGGAGATACTGGATAAACAGAGTGCACCTACTCGACATTAGGAAAGCATGGTTGCTTAGCAACATTAAGAACACAGCAAATATGTCTGTAAACTACAGTTTCAGCTAAATAAGTTGACACATAACCCCGTTTCCTTGCTGCTCTTATATTGTTAAACTTCTTGCTGCTCCTTCTATTACTGTAGTTTCACATTTCCCTGCTTACATTTCCACGGCCGTGGGAGAATTTTCAATGTATTTCAAGAGATGCATTAAAGGCAGGGTCACCACGAGGAAATTAGATTGCACCACCACACTTGATTTGTGTGCACTATAAAAGGATAACAAAAAGAAATTAAGACTTGAAATAGCCTGTTATTGGACATTCTTTTCTAGATTGTGGTTTCTGCACATCAATCAAAGTGCAGTGCAGTGAAAGCCCGTAAAACTATGGAAATACTAGCACAGAAAATTTACAACCATGCAATTAATAATGTTCCGTGCAATAATTCATGTTATGTAGTGTGTGAATTACAGCATCAAAAGGCATTTTATTTGTTTATTCTGCAGCAGTCCTGTATGTTTTGGTTATGACAAAACAAACTGAGAAATGCTGATTAGCATTGCAGACAGCAGCACTTGCACTTTAACATCAAGGGACACCAGAGGACTGTTCATTGTATGTTTTGTTTATTAGCGGCTTTTAATACACTTAAACACTAAAATCTGTTTTAGTTATTATGAGCTGTAATTACCAATGCACCTTAAATTATAAAATATTTTATATAGATTTTCTTTTCCTATTTTTCCTTGCTTTTTGCTTGTTATTCCTGTGGTTCTCCTTACCCACAATTCCTGCTGTTACCACTGAACATTTTCCAGTTTTATGTCAATTTCTCATGAGTTATTTAGGAAATATGGAAGCAATGTTACTCAATACCTTTTTGCATTCTGAACAGGATTAGATCATTTTCTGTCTTCAGAGAGTGTGAATATCTCATCTTATACCTTACAAGCAGTCACATTCTTACATTCTTGTCTGTCTTGTCTGTTAATAAAATTAATAATTAATAAAATAATAAGTTAAAAACAGTTTTGAAAAAAACTTATTTGTGGTACAAATCTCAGTACACTTGCAAATCTCATTATGCATATGAATCTGATTACGCACATGGATTCTGAATGCACATTTACAGATTCCTGTACAAATTTGTAAATCTCAGTACGCATTTACAAATGCTTTTACACATTTACAAATCTGGTTACGGACAGACGGATTCAGATACAGTCACATAACTCTCCATACACATTTGCAAATAATTTTGCTACAATAATAGCCCCATAAAAGTGCTTTTAAAATAAATGATACAGTCTTATGCAAAAGTTTGGCCACCCCTCGATAAATAACATATTTTGGTCATTTTTTCATTGTAAAGATGTAAACACAGTCTCTCTAGGAAATGGAAAAAATGCACAATATTTTTAGCAAACATTGATGCATAGTTACTTTATATGTCATAAATTGAACAAAGATAAAAAATAAAAAGATTATTGTGGTACTCTGCAAAACTTTGGGCACCCTAAGAGTTCCAAAGGCTCTGATTCTTTTTACAAGGTTTCAGACCTTAATCAGCTCGTTAGATCTGATGCATGGCAACAGCTGTCATTAGTAAATGACAATTTCAAAGCTTTACAAATACTCTGACGCTTCAAATCTTGTGCACACACTTGTGGACACTCAACAACCATGGGTTCCTCTAAGCAGCTGTGTAAGACTCTGAAAATGAATGTTATTGATGCCCACAATGCAGGAGAAGGTTACAAGAAGATACCAAAGCGTTGTCAGCTTGCAGTTTCCACAGTGAGAAATGTAATTAAGAGATGGCAGTTGAGGGGAACTGTGGAGGTCAAGATGAGATCTGGAAGACCAAGAAAACTCTCGGAGAGAACTGCTCGTATGCTGGTCAGAAAGACAAATCAAAACTTTTGCATAAGACTATATGTGTATGTGTGTGTGTGTGTGTGTATATATAAGTGCTGTCAAACGATTAAATTTTTAATCAGATTAATCACAGGGTTGCTGTGGATTAATTTTGATTAATCACGATTAATCACGATTAAATATCACCTCAGTTTAAATGGTCTTTATCTTTGTTCACTTACAATTAGCCCGAACTACCATAAATCTGATAAATAATCAGACTAATCATGAAATCCAATTCTAGCCCGGTTAATTGCCATTGTTAGCAATATCAGTTGACATTACGCGCGCTGCTTTACATATAAAACTCCGTAGCAACACGTCCACAGATGAAGTTGGACGGTATAGTGTGTGCGACCGATTTAATGAACCACAAATGAGAAGTAGTGCTTAAACAGTATAAAACTACAACTTTCTCTTCTGTTGATAAAGGGGGCAGTCATCTTGGATTCTGAACTCAGGATCTCCGAGAAACGGGAGCGCGCATGTCATCACTACCAGCTTCAAAACTCGGAATCTGACTCGGAATACAAGTTCCGAGGGCAAATGGAAAGCACCAAAATTGCCCGAAATGCATTGATTTTGAGTCATTCTGCACTGCAGATGGGTTAATTGCATTAAAAAATGTAATCATGACGATGGATTAATCTGCGTTAACCCGTTAATTTTGACAGCCCTAAAAAATATATATATATATATATAAAAAATGAAATGATTACTCAGTTGGTAGATTACTCATTTATTGATATAATTGATAATGACCTGCCTATTTATACACTGTTTTTTTTGTAAGACATGCAGTCATAATTTTACATAAATGTCTAGTCCTATCCAGTGAGCTGCAATCAGTTCTGAAGGTGATGTTGGCCCCAGAGCCCTCAGCGAGGGCCACAGTCCTGCAGCTCCTAACCCTCCCTGCAGTGAGAAGACAGAGGCTGAAACGGCAAGTTTCCCTCTTCCTGCTGGAATCTCTGCTGCTCTTCTTCTCTTTCTGTCAGGTAAAAGCTCCCCTGTCTAACTCTAACAATTTGCTAACCAGCATTAGCCATTTTACTGTCTGGTGAATTGTCCGCTTATTCTAATGGACCATCCGCGCGATTGTTATAAAGCTGCTCCAGTGTTTCCCCTCCATTTTTCTCAGTCGGTGGTGTCGTTTGGATGGAGGCTCCTGTCCTCCTTCCGTTTCCCGTTTCTTCGTGTACCCACTCCCTCAGTACCATGCACACCTCCTCGAGACAGCTGGGAGCGAGATGGAGACTACAGCACACAAGCGCTGAGCTTCTTGCACACAGACACGTGCAGCCTGGAGGAAGAGCTTGTTTTTGTGCCTGATGCAGTAAGGCTTGATGACTCTCCCAGCTTCTCTCAGAGGTAACACAATTTAATCTTTGTGGCTGTCATCCTTAATGCTGGTACTGCTGACAAATTTTCAACTGATATTGTTTGATTTGTGTCCCCGGCAGAGTTCAGTCACGGCTGTCGCTGGGAAGCACCTCCACTCCACTCCCAAAAGTTTCTTCGGACTCTTACCATGAGGCTACACGGACTCCCACACGCAGCCCCGTCCTCAGCTGGAACATCACAGCCACACCAAACAGCTCAAACTCTTTAAATATGACAAGGACACTCATGCACAGCTTGACACCGTCTGATGGGCCCAGTCCTAACGGCACGCATGATGATCCTCCCTTCATCAATCACAGCCCCATCCCCAAATGGAGACCTGATTCCTGCCCGAGGATGGCCTTTGAGCCCAAGAACCTGCTAAGTATGTTTGATGAAACATCACTGGAGGGGCAAACCTGAAGCCAAGATGGCAGGTCACTGCTGCACATCTGCCCTCATTAAAAAAAAACAATGGAAAGTGAACTACTGGCTGTTATTGGAGTTTACAAATGTATGGAACCCTTATTTGATCATTTTTCCATTAATTGTTTTAACAAGTTCATTATTATTTATGAAACCTCTTCAGATGAGTGTGTGTGTTTTGATCTTGATTTAAAATAAGGTCTACAAAGTAAAAATGGGAAGATATTAAGCCTGGGCATAAGGGGCAATACTTAATTATCAGTTTTTCCCAGTTTGTCAGCATATGTTTTGTAAAAATGCTTGAACTGCTACGGAGAAATCCAGAAAGGGAAAATTTATTAGCTTTAAAGTGCTTTTTGTATCCATGCAGTGTATGTCATTACAGAGAAGTAAATCAATTTATTTAACAATTGGAAAAGTTTACACACATTTTATTTACACACAAGATGGATTCTTGAATACTTTTAATGACGTCTGAAAAGGCAAAGTTGACCCCTGCTAGTGTAAAGTGTGCAATCCAAGTAAATTTTCCTTTTGAAATGGTAAGTCCTGAAAAAGTCCTGCATTCACCTAACAGTTGTCTATGGGTGAAGCTGCATTTTTTCTTTCATAATAATTGTTATTGTCTCGTAACTATCTCGCATCTGAGCAAGAGCGCAAGAGGACTTAGTGGCGTAAGCCAATGACCTTATTTTGTTTAAATTGTTTTCCTGGATGTACGCAGACCGGAAAAACCGGGGAAAAAATTTGGCACGTTTGTCGCTGTTTGCCCTCCTGGACGGTAGGTGGCACTACAGCGCTAGACTGCGTATCTAAGGTGCAAAACTACGCGATAAAGTAAGGCGTTTTACAGCAGGTCGTTGTGCATGATAGTCTTTGGTGGTTCTTTCCGTGGTTTATGTGTTTCTCTTAACATAATTAATAAAAAATATAACGACGAATACTAGCTTATGCACATTGATTTACCAGTCTAAATGTGATTAATTTCTGTTTACAATACTGCTGCCAGGATTCCCCAGCGTTTATTTTCTTTCGCCACATATTTATCCGGATTTTCTAGTTGTAACAAACTCAAAAAAAGAAAATAGTTAAATATCACTTCCACCCGAAGACGGTGAGTTTGAAGGAAACTAGGAAAAGGTAGGTGGGCTCAGTTTTGTGGAGGACGTTATTCACAGCAGAAGCTTTGTGGCGAATAGCATTAGGTTTATAATTAACTCGATTACGCAGATCTTAAAACCTAAGCGCAATGTCCAGGCTATATTTTCAACTGAGGGCAACCTAAACTTTTGTATAAAACTTGACTAAAAACTGCAAGGATTGTAATGATCTGTCAAATGTGTTATGTTGTACACTTTTGTGTCGTAAGTGGACGTGGAATGATATTTCATTCCGCATTTCGCATGTTTTGCACAATGACAACGATATTTAATTGTATATCCATACCAAGCAATACATATACCGTAGATGTTTTGCATACCAAAGGCCAGTATATTTATCTCAATATTTTTACTCGCGTTGTCCCACTACCTATGAAGTGCCTATAATTCATCATTGGCTCACCATGGCCTCGCACGTCCGTTTTTGTTGATTTCACGTTCTCCTCATGATGCATGTTTTTCCATTGCTGTTTATAGACATTCGGTTAGACGTCTCTGAATTCAGTGTGTGTGTGTGCGTGCACGCGCGCGTGTGTGCCAGCTTATGCATAACCCTGCACTGAATAAGCAGTTAGAAGATGAACTGACACAGTATTATTGAGTAATACAAGTAATACTGAATTTTAAATGTAAATATGAATTAATGTTACATTTATATATATACTTTTCAAGACACCCAAAGCCTTTTACAGAACCAATGGGGAGCCACTTCAACTGCCACCACTTTGTGGCGCCCACCTGGATGATGTGATAGCAGCCACTCGGCACCAGTACACTCACCACACGATAGCTAAGGTGGTGAGGGGGCTGGAGACAATTCACTAATTTGAAATAGGGAATGATTAGGTGGCCAGGTTTGAAAGGGCTACAGTGGGTAGGCATTTACCCAGAACATCAGGGTACCCCCCCTACTCTTTCTAAAGATGCCAAAGGATCTTTTATGACCTCAGAGAATCAGGACATTGGTTTTAGGTCTCATCCAAACGCTGTAAAAATGCTTTATTTTAGGGCACTGCATTGGTATCCACGCAGACCACAGGATTGGCTAACCTGTCGGTCACACTTATACCTCTTCCTGGCTTTTTTAGTTTGTCTCCCATCCAAGCACTGGCCAGGCCCAAACCTGCATAGTTTCAGATCAAGATGGTATGGCTGTTGATATTGTGCTTTCAGTTAGAGTTCGACCGATATGATTTTTCAGAGGCTGGTGCTGATGCCAATTTTATTGGGGGTGGGGGAGAGCGATTTTTTAAAAGTAGAAAAAAAAACGAATGAGTAACACAACTGCTTAACTTTAAATATTTATTTAACATTAATAACATACAAATAATAATTTAACTCTAACTATTAATATATATCATTAATAATATTTATATTTATTAATCACACTTTAAACAAGGGCATGCAGCTTTTTAAAAGTAATAAATAAAACGACTATTTAACCACCTTCAGTGCTATCTCTTTAGCGTTTCATGATTCAATATCTGCAGCCACGTGCAGCTATCACTATATCGGCCATGTAGTCTGATTAATCAGGTGATGCCGATTGCCATAAAATGCTTACTTTTTCCTGGCTGGTTAATCAGTTAACCATTGCTGTTAGCGATGGTATTAGTTAAAGAGAATATATTTAGTCCAATGATATTTTTCTTTTCAAGGAGTTGGAGTTTTGCAGCATGTCTAAAATAGAGCGACTGAACACCCGTGTAGCAAAGCTTCTGACGGTGGCTTTGCATGAGGTGCTGGAGGTGGTCAAAGAGACCGTGTCAGAGTACCAGGAGAAGACAGCTCGGACGCAGAGAGAAAATGAGAGCCTCAAGCGGAGGCTGCAGGAGCTCCAGGATAAGCTCAAGAGAGTCAGTGTGGGTAGGTCTGAGACACTGAACAGCAGCCAATTGTGATGCAGGCACTTTGTGTTCATGTGCAAACAGTTTTCTTTATATCTCTTTTCTTGAGAAGCTGAACAAGTGATTATGTCACCTGTGTCTGGAGGAGGGACTCTTGGTGGGCTGGAGTCAAACTCCATTCTGAGGCAGGATGCGGACCTCCCGCAGCTGGAAAAGCCAGAGCTCGCTGAACATCACCCCAGGAGCCTGATCAATGGGAAAATCAGTGGACCAGAACACGAGAGTGCTAAGTCAGTAACAGAATCTGTCACAGTTCCCCACATCGTTGAAGATGCTCTGTTGGCATCTGATCTTCAGTATGTGAAAAGCGATGATGATCACGATGACACTGAGCCCTGTGACACTGAGCATGAGTCATTTGTGACTCCTCCAGACACATCAACCATACAACAAACCTTTGTTTCCAATGCAACTAAATCAGAGCCGCCGGCAGATTGTGCTACAGTTCTTCAAACGGTCATCCAGCCAACAAACTCATTTTATGATGCTACAGACTCAGAAAGCGTCATAGCGCAAGAGGAAGACCCTCAGCAAGTTAGTTTGAGTTCTTATGGACTAGTGTGTATTCACACAAATCTTGGTACTTTAAACAAAAGCAGTTTTGGTATAGATATTGAAAAGCACAGACCGTATTACAAGCATGAGGAAAAGTATCATTGCATTTTGTGTGGGAAGGCCTTCAGTAAAGTGGGAAGTCTTAGAATACATCAGCGATGTCACACAGGGGAGAAACCTTACTGCTGCCTACAGTGTGGAAGGCGTTTCAGTCATGCAGGCGACTTTAAGAAGCACAAGCGAGTGCATACTGGAGAGAAACCATACTGTTGTGCTGTGTGTGGGAAGGGCTTCAGTCAGTCCGGGTACCTGAAAATACATCAGAGGTACCACACAGGGGAGAGACCATACTGCTGCAATCACTGCGGGAAAAGCTTCACCCAGTCAAGTCACCTTAAAAAACATCAAAAAATTCACTTTAGTCAGTTATCTTAGGGGTTGGTTTAGTTGTAGAAGAAACCATAATGTAATTAGGGATGGGCCGATCCACATTTTTTCAGTTCCGATCCAATTCTGATGCACAACTGCTGATACCGATTCTGATACAAGAGCTTATTTTACATTTATATTTTAATGTAATAAATGTATATATAATATAGAAATATTTATGATTTATATATTTTTGAAAATTAGTAAATTAAAATAAAAAAAATGTATGCCAAAAAATCTTTCATTAGGCTAATAGAGAATACATAATGTACTGTTCCACCTTGTTTGTGCTTCTTGCTTTAAGCGTTTTTAAGGCATTTGCAGTTCAGTTTGAATATCTTCCAAGAGAGTATACACAAGTGCCGAATGCTTAAAATGCCCTGCATGTGTAAAACAGTGTAAGCTAGTGACTCTCAAGTCATCCATTGCTTTTTTCATATTACTTGCATTTTCTTGCACGATTGCGTATGCCTTTTTTAGGGGGATTTTCCACTAAACGCTACTTTCACCTCTCAAACCTTTGCTTTTACAAAGATTGCTAGTAGTTAAAAGCATAAAATACTTACGGATCGTCACTGTCTGATCTGATGTTCTTACGCTTCTCGTACTGCAAAGGGTATACGCGTGACGTCACAGCAGGCGGAAGTCACCACGCTCGCACCCACTGAGTACACGGTTGCCAAGTCCGTGGTTTTCCCGCCCAATTAAGCTATTTTGAAAATACAGTAAATATTTGGAGGTCACAGGTTGTGGGTTTTGGGTCTGTTTTCATAATGTTCCACGGCAGCGGACTGTAAGGGGAAAAAGAAATTAATTATGAATGCAAGTGGCTCCTAATCCCGAGTATTACTGAATCGCTAGACACCGAAAATCAGAGACATGCACACGGAAGCAGGGGTGCCAACTCTCATGCATCTGCCGTAACATCTAGGCTTTCAGACTCTCACAAAAAACACATCTAAAATGAGAAGGGGCTGTCGAGCGATTGATTGTACAAATCGATTTAACAAGAAATAGCTATCTTTCTACAGACTACAGAAAACTAAATAAGTAAGTATCAGACTTGGATCGGTCACGTATGGCTGATACTCGATCTGTCTAATAGGTCTGGATCGGTGCTGATACTGATCTGAATATCGGATCGGTGCATCTCTAATTGTAATGGTGAGGCTGAACAAAAAAAGACAAGGGTGGTTGAAAACTGGAGGAACATTACTTAAACAGCTTTTTTTTTTATCTGTAATTTTAGGGTGTTTTCACATGTTGTCCTTTTCAAATGAGCCAAACTCAGCCCTCTTAAAGTGGACCAAATAGTGGACCAACAGAATGTAAAGTTCACATTGTGATTTTATTTTTAAGAGGACTCAGTTCTTTGGATTATAGATAGCATCACAGTGCAATAGCGTGTGAACTGCCTATGGCAAGCCTAGAGGGTTAAAATACAGTGGTAAAGGGCAAAGCGAATCAGTATTGTTTTGTGTTTGCGACGCACAAGTTAAGATAACAGTTTGATTCATTTTAAAGGGGTGTAAGTTCATTTGGAGTGTTCACATATGCACAAAAATGCTGACTAATTGTTCTGAGTTTGTTTTGAGGGTTAAAAAGGGACAGAATGTGAAAGCACTCAAAGTACTATATATAATTTTATTGAAAAGTGTCATTTGGGTTTCAGTGTGTTTCACTGCCTGTTAAGTTTAAATGCTTCTTTTCCCAGTTTACTCTAAAATGTCTGCTGAGTGAATCTTTTTGGACAATCAACATTGTCAGAAGAATAAACTTTGCCGATAAGACAAAACCCCTTTGCCTAAAGACTATAATCCATATCATGTATATTACAGTAGCATTTTTCATATGTACACTCATTTAATGTAATTCACATATAGTGCCTTCTTTAGTGTCCCAGCAAAATAAGCCCCAGGAAGTTGATGTATTGATCAAAAAACATACACAAACAATCAGACCTTGATTTAAAAACAGCCTTTAGACGTGAATCGCCAGTATATGAAAAACACGTTTTGTTAAGTGTCATCTTCATATATGCCGATGAGCCAAAACATTATGATCAGTCCCACATGAAGCAAATAATGTTGACTATATCATAAAAATGGTGCATGTCAAGATCTGGGATATATTACAAGCCAACATTTGGGACTTGGAGTAGATATGTTGAATGCAGGAGAAATTGGCAGGGGTAAAGACCATAGCGACTATGATGAGGGCAAAATCGTTACGCCCAGATGACTGAGTCTGACAGGGTACCCATGTGTCCTGGAAAACCTGGACTTTTAAAATGCATTTTCCAGTCATGGAAAATGTCCACTTGTCCTGGAAAATACAGTGGAGGAAATAATTATTTGACCCCTCGCTGATTTTGTAAGTTTGTCCATTGACAAAGAAATGAAAAGTCT